>JAEUWK010000662.1:16743-39838 GCA_018524425.1 Podaxis sp. AQ795752 | reverse complement strand
GCAGTAGGCGTGAAACTTGGTGTCCACTAATATACTTTGCACTTAAACAAGTGCATTTCGTCACTTCCTTCAACATGTGAGACCTTCAATTTGGGGAGGTGAACGTCGAAAGGTGCTTGGGTGTAAATATCATCCGGCAACTCTGCTGTTGGCCAACCTGTTTCAGTCATAAGTGTCCAATCCAGCACTTCTAAGGTGGAGTATGGAGAAGTAGGAATTCCCGCAGGCTTTGTGCATGGGCATTGCGGTCGTTTATGTTTTCCTCGAGTTGGAGTTCATGGAGGTGGGGCAGGTGACCGATGGAGGTGTAGAATGCTTTGTGGTTTGTTGAGAACCATTATGAAATGCCGAGACACTTGAGAGTATCTATGTGTCGACGGATGAAAGGCGCAACTAACGAGTGGATAATGGATAAGTCGTTCGCTTGTTGATGTTTCTGGTTACTGAGTTTCAGGAGGATTTCAAGTCGGGGAAGCCGGAAAGCGTCTAATCCCTGTGGGAAGAGTATTGGGAACAGGTCGAAAGTTACGTTGAGTGATAGGCTACTGATAGTGGAGCCGAAGGTTGACCAGCCTGCTGTGCGAGTGTACGAGTGAGATTGTCAACTATATGAGATTGGTAGAAAGGGGAGTAAGGGCCGGGACTGGAGAACCGGACAATTGTGAGGCTCGTCAGTTGGTCCAGAGAATTTTGGCTCTTTCCACTTGGTGACGGAATTCGCGGGCTTTGCGCTTCTGGGAAGGATGGAAGAGAGGGTGAAGGCGGGAAGTGAGACTACCAAGGGCTTTGACCCGTGGAGAGTGTTTCTTGGGCTCGTAAAAATGTCAATTCGCGGGCATATTTCGCCAAGGCAGGTGCCTCCCTGTCCACCCGTACTAACAGCCCAGCAAAAATGAGTCCAAAGTTGTACATGTGTTAGCCAGTCACTCATAGCATCTCAGCACACATTCCAGGCTCGACACTCTTCAGAAGTCCATCCTGTTCACGAAGGAGAACATTGCGATACCGCAACGACACGGCGATATAGAAAAAGGCACGATTGACAGAATATAGCTTGTGTAGATGATCATCGAGGAGAAATTAGAAGATGTGGAGCCATACTTCAAAGGGAAGACTTGAGCCCGAGCTTGTGGACTCTTGGGTCATTGTCCTCTGCTAGTGGAAAGTGACTTAGTTGTCATTTTTGAGATGGTCTGGTGGGCGATAAATGTGGCTGAGGTAGCCGAGAAGTAAATACGGCACACAAACGAACTCCCAAGGATCGACAAACTGATACAGTAGCTGACGTGAGGGAACCCAGTGCTAGATTCCCCTTGAAGCCATTTAGCACTAACCACTTTTCTCTAATTCTTCTCCTCTCTGCTTATCGGAAGTTGTACACTTTGAAGACCTTTTTAAGTATCGACGCATCATCACTCCCCTCCTCAGCTTCGGAACCCGGCCCTAAGAAATCCTCCCGGTGCATTCCATTGATGTATTGAACACGGGGCATGCATCTGAGAACGGCTTTGTTCACGAATGTTCTGCTGCCTACCCAGACACCTGTATAGCAGGCCCGATACTCCAGACGTAATTCCCTCAAGCACCAGTCATCGAAGTAGCCACTGGAAGACAGCTCTTGGACCTCCCTGATGAACTGGTCGCGAATACGCAATGAGTCAGAGGTAGTAGAAAAAGCCTCATCCTCATCTATATACTCCAGTGCGAATAATTTCATATACTGGAGCAAAAGCGTTTCAAGATTTGGAAGGCTGGAAGAAAGGGCAGCTAAGGTGTGACCGAGGAGGAAACGCAACCAGAGTTCAAGTGTTCGTAGTTGAGGCGTCGCGATAGTATCTAGAAGGGTATGAAAATTAGTTACGGATATGGGACATCCGCGGAGGGATAGCGAAGTGAGGGTTTGGGTATGTCGGCCAATATATTCCACCAGATCCTGAAAACCATCGAGCATGTGCATCCACATACCCAAGAAAGACAACCGTAACTCCCTCAACTGTGGAAGATGGACGTCAAAGGGTGCTTGGATGTAGACACCTTGTGGCAGCACCTCAGGCGGCCAGTATGACCTTGTCAAGAGCGTCCACTTGAGTACTTCCAAAGTGTCGACATGGAGGAGTAAGAACTCTCGGAGGGCGTGAGCATGGGCATTCCGGTCATCAACGTTTTCACCCAGTTCGAGCACACGGAGAAGGGGGAGGTGACCAACGGAGGTGTAGAATGCCATGTGGTCTGCTGAGAACCACGATGCAATACCAAGGGATCTGAGGGTGCCTGCATGCCGACGGACGAAAGGTGCAACTAGCGAGTGGATGACAGATGAGCCTTCCATCCGTCGGTACTCCTGGATAAAGAGTAACAGGATTTCGAGGCGGGGCAGCTGGAATGTACTTAATTCCTGAGGGAAGAGTGTCTGAAATACGTCAAGGGTTACGGTGAGCGATAGGGTGTGAATGGTGGAGCTGAAACTCGGCCATCCAGTTGCGAGTATACTAGTGAGGGTGTCGATCATCTGTGCTTCATAAAAGGGTGTGCGAAGGTCAGCACAGGAGCGCCAGGCGATCTCGAGGCGCGTCAGTTGATCCAGAGAAGCTACAATGGTTTTCGCTCTTTTGACTTGGCGTTGGAATCCGCGAATTTTGAGTCTCTGGAAAGGGTGGAGTAAGGTGTGAAGACCAGAAGCGAGTTTACCAAGGGCTTTGATCCTTGGCCAGTGTTCCTTGGTTTCGTTGCAAACTGCTACAAATGATAACTCTCGGACATGACTTCCCAAAGAAGGTGTTTTTCTAGCCAGTGATAATAGCCCGACAACACAGCTAAGTCCAAATCGTCCAATGTGCATAACCCGGCCACTCACGATATTCTAGCGCACGTCCCAGCATCAATACTCTTGAGGAGCCCATTCAGCATGCAGAGTTGTACATGACGGTACCGCAGTGGCATGGCGATGTAGAAAAAGGCACGGTTGACAGCGTACAGTTGGCAGAGCTGATTATGGGGAAGGAACTTGGAAACGTGAAGCCATATTTCAAAGGGGATACTTGAACTCAAGGTTGTAGACTGCTGGGCCATTGTCCCTTGCTGGTGCCAAATAGCTGTGGTTTGAGATGGTAAGATGAACGATATATCGTTGGCGCCGAAATGAATGCTGTGTGATGGAAGCTGACTAGCACCCACACGCTTTTCTCTCCGCCTTAGTCATCGGAAATCCTATCTTTACGCCACTAGATTTTCTCAGACTATCGAGTATGTGCGTCCACGTGTTCATGGAATACAACAGTAACCTCCCCAGCCTCGGAAGATGAACCTCAAAGCGTGCTTGTGTGTAGATCTCTTTTAGCGACACTCCCGGCGACCGGCGCGAAGTTGTCGGGAGTGCCCTCTCAATATTTCTCAAGTGTGGACGTGGTGGAGTGAAAGCTGTCGGAGGGCTTGCGCATGGGCATTCCGATCACGTCGAGTTGAATTCAAAGTACTGTATCCAATAGAGACAAACGCGTTGTGGCCTATCGAGAACCACCCAATACCAAGGAATACAAGGGCCGTACCGACAGATGAAAGATACGGCGAGTGGGTGAATGCCTTGTATCCGTCGGCTCCTTCAGGACTCCAGGTGGGATTGGTGAAACATTCTATGGATATGATGTTATTCCGCAGCTAGAGCTGGAACAGAAGGAGAACAAAGGAGGAACTCAAGCATACCTCCTGCTAAGACGCGGTGAGCATATACTGAACCAACAGAATATCTACGCCCCTCGGCAGGGTGGTATCTACTTATGATAGAGGTTCTGAGGGAATATGTGTAGGAGTCTGGTAGAGACGTGATTTGGCCACCGAGAGGTCAGGAGGGGACTTGGCCGAGAGGGTGAAAAGAGCCTCCTCGCAAGGCAAGAAACGATCCGCTGGGGCCAGAGCGACTGGTGGGCCAAGTAGCTGTACGCAATGACTAAGGGTGTGGGTGGGAGGGGGCGAAAAAAGACGCAAGGGCGAGCGACATTGCTCTGTCAAGAAATAAAGTTGGTCTATCCGAGACATCCAAAATGAAGGCGCGTTTGTACATGTATGAATGGAAGCCAGCTATTCATCTGCTTAGTTATCTTAATATCCTCTGATGGGGAGTCCTCATCTCTAATCACCCGAGATCGAGGACTGTTTCGGTGACCTAGGGGTCTCGGTGGTCACGTTTTTGTTGTATATTTAGTCCAAAGACTTACAGTGCTTCAAAAAGTTGCGGGATGTCAGAATTAGAATGTGTTCCTCGGTACTGGAAGTGAAAACAAGATCTTTGCGATTCCTTGAAATGCCAGGGCTACCGAAACGGAGGATGACCATAGTCATAAGAATGCGTCGGGAATTACGTCGACCAATTAATACATACTATGAAACCATGCACCCTCGGTTGTAAGCCTGAGGCTTACGGACCATTGCTAACGTCATCACCGGAATAGGAAACCTGTAAAAGCATCACCCGTACTGACCGTTCCTCCTCACTTTTACAACTTCTGTTATCATTCCTCGTCCGTATACGCGTATAACAACTCTCATAATACACCGCCCGTGCCTGCTTATTCGGTTGTTCTCGCGAGTGATGTCTGCATATACGCAGGCTTACATCGATCGGTTCGGATAACCTCCAACTCTGAATGTCATATCAGTCACAACTTCCCACCAGCTTTTTAACCAACCCCGTGTGTCCGGAACGCGACTTCCCTCTTTCAGCGGCCCCGTGTTTTGCTTGAGTAGCGGACCCACGATAGGTGAATGGAATGACCATTAGACATGACATGCCCATTTTGGATTTCCAAAATGAAGTGTGGAGTGAGATAGAATCGTTCGTCCGAACGACGGACAGTTCAAAGTAGGGTATGAATGGATTTATTAAAATTGTTGGCCATATGCCCTGGGCAAAAGGAGTGCAGGGGTCGGCAGGGGGGCCCGGACCGTGCCAGACAATCCCGAGACTCGTCAGTTGCCCCAGAGAAGCGAGGAAGGTTTCAGCCTTTTCGACTTAGCGTCGGAACTTGCGGATTTCGGATTCCTTACCGAGAGCTTTGACCTTGGGGAAGGGTTCTTTGTTTTGTTCCAACCACCTAAATGATCTTAGTTCTTCGTGCCCTCTACATTTATGCAATCTCTTGACGGTTAAGATACTCGGAAGATTTCATCAGGAAAACCGAGGTCCCTTGCTAGACATTTGGGGGTGTTTCGTTTAGGTGCAGGGATTCAGGGAAACACCAAAGTAGGCGGTGGCGAAGGACCGGTTCACAAGCAGATGGATACAAATTGTCTGGCCTGCATTACTGCTCCGCCGAAAATCGCGAGAATCGCTCTCCAGGAGGTAGCTGACCAACCAATACGCTCGCATGGACGTATCTCCGCTCGCCGTCTTTACTTGCAGGAGAAAGTTACCCAGAGAATCGCGGAATAGATGAATCGCAGAATGGATGAATGGCGGAATGGATGAATGGTGGAATGGATGAATGGCGGAATGGATGGTTGGCGGAATGGATGAATGGCAGAATGGATGCCCAAAACCTCTAGACCCTTGTAATGGTAGATGGAGTTGGGAAGCAAGGCTCCAGATTTCTTCGGTTGGAGAACGCCAACATAGGGTCACGCGTCCACGAGCCAAGTGTGTATACTGACAAAACATAAACGAGACAGCAGTGCTCTGTGGGTAGAATCACAGATAAACTGGTATGGAGGTTAGGCTTTGCATCTAATAGCTTAAACATGCGCCTCGGTCTAAGCGGGCCGCATGTTTTTGTGCCCCGTATCGAGGAGCTAGGATGTCGGGTAAGAATTTTTACTCTCCATTTCTCATAGGATTCTGGACATATGAAATTCAGCGATGACTTCCGGGGTGCGGTCTAGATGCCGGGATGCCGGACGGATATTGCAGTTGAGTTGATGTGCGCGTTGCTTCAAAGTTTATCACTTCGAGTTGTGCATCATTATCAAGGGCGGATTTCTAGGGCGTACCTGACTTGATGGGGCACTGGTCCCTGGTAGGGATCAGGAATGCAGGACGGCTCGTACTGCGGATGCAAAGAGAGTAGAGGTCGTTGACCATCCACAGAGCTGTATCCAACTGATTTTCGGCTTAAGACTCTAGTGCACTAGCCCACATCGAATGTAGCAATCTTGGTATTGGAGCCCCCACTTGATTGCAAAACTAAAGGCAGACGTATTGTCAGAGAATGGCAGTCGCGTAAAATTTCATAACTCAGGTTCAGGAGACGGCAGTCGCGTGACAAGGGAAAAGACTTTCAAATCTGATGATGCTATTGGCCCCGAGAAAATGTAGGATAAAAGTGGTTCTGGTCACAACGGTAATGCGCAAGAAATACCTGAAGTCGAGCATCTCGAGGGGGGAAAGAAGTGGATAGTCCTAAGAACAACGAGTGGGGAATACACAATCGAATTTTAGGCTTGACATGGACTTGAGGAATCAAGCTTTCGATGTCATCTGGTGAACCATGTGGTGGCGTTAGTTTTGCTTTATTTGGCACCAACTTTCGATCATGGTCAGGTGTAGGCACCTTCAGCAATTGCTCCACATGTTCACAGCTGGGTAAATGTCACGCGTCCAACAATTCAAATATTCGACTGCGACTGACATCTGATTGGTTGGCTCGACAATGGAATAGTGTGCAAGGTATGTTTCTGAAATCCGTGCCGATGCTTCCTCATTTGACTCTTCAACACCAGTCCTCGATCAGGAAGCACGTGCTGCTTAGCCTAGAGTTCACAGTTCACCCACACCATGGCCGCATGATCATGCTCTGAGGCAAGGGGACCTCTTTTCCATGAGTCAAAGTCTCCTTTCCCCCGAATTTTTGACTAGCCCCAATGTCTTAAGCGGTGTTTTTCCGAGTGGCGTTCATCAGCATCTTCCACCACTCTCTTTTGGTAATCCGATCCTGATGATTTCTCCGTATGACCCAAGAATATATCGAGTTCGACCACATGCAATCAGCTCCTATCTTTTCCCCACAACTTTTCGCATCTTTCCGGTTCCTCAAAGATGCGGGGAAATGAGAGCGTCTCAGAGTCTCCCTGAAAAGACCACAGCTTAGGGTCGAAACTGGGTCGAAAACGGTAGAATTACTTGGCGAAAACAGCAATTCCCTCCGACCTGGCCATGCAGATGAAGCGTACCCTGGGATATGATTCCTCGGGATCTCTAATCCAGGTCTGAAATCGGTACCTGTCTTGACTTCCTGACTTCCTTCTGGGGGATATATGCTTAAACGCCGGAAACTGTTCAACCACATATATTTGCCTCTCGTAGCGATGTGGACCTGTTCCGCCCCCTTTCCTTCTTGACATCCCTTAACGTCCTTCCTCCTGGTGCTCCACATTCCTTCCCATCCCGTCGAGCTTGTTCACCTCCGCTCCTCCATTGGTTATAGGCCACACGGAGTAGCTAGCTCTAGCTGCCAACACTTAACGTCAAGTCATGGCCCCAAGAACAACGTTACCGGAATGGACGATCGTTGATTTTATCCACCGGGGTCCTTGGTGGACAAACCGAGGTGAGTCACTGCCATTGGGCGCGAATTCCATGGTTAAAGTTGTATCATCGCGCAGGGATTTTGATTCTCAATATCATGCTTGTCCTTCCGCTCTTGACATCGGTGGCCAATGGGTTGGATTCATCTCTGGTTAACGGTACGATTTTTCTGGCGCGGTGTGTCCTCTGCTTATACGTGGCGTCAGGTCTGCAAATTCTGCCTGAATGGCAGTCTTTTTTTGGATACCCGCAAGGACGAGATTTAGGTATTATTTCTCATCACTTCTTTTGGAGCCCAACCTAAACGCGGTCCCGCAGGCCTCATTGGCTTTGCACAAAACCTAGGATGTCTGTTGGTTCGTACCCACCGATTCTGCCCAATGGTTTCCGCCTCAAGATTACTCTAGGGACTCCCCTTTACACCATTTTTGTCCGATCATCTCGGTAGACGAGCGACCCTCTTCGTGGGCTCGCTCATTATGCTGGCCGGTGTTGGCGTCCAGACAACATCAAGCTCTGTTGCAATGTTCATTGCTGCCCGCATTACAAGTACAACCTTTCCGCTTTATAATTGCGAGACCTTCATTGACGTTGTATGCAGTTGGCATTGGACTCACTATGTGCATGAACGCGGCTCCTCTACTCTTGCTTGAGCTTTCGTATCCGACACACCGAGGAAAGATCACTTCGATATATAACTCAAGTTGGTATATGGGTAGCGTCATTTCTGCCTGGGTAAGTTGTCATCTAAATGAACAGCACCAACACTAATTGGCCTTGATAGGTCTGTTACGGCGCATACATCCATGCTGGAGACAGTGTTTGGTCATGGCGAGCACCTAGCCTGGTTCAAGCTCTTGTCCCTCTGCTTCAGGTCACCCTAATCTGGTTCATTCCTGAGAGTCCTCGTTACCTCGTATCAAAGGGCATGGTGAGAATCATATGGCCGCCGCACCTTAAGTCTCATGATCCGATAATATTTTCAGGAGGGTAAAGCATCTGCGATTCTGGCCAAATATCACGCCAATGGTGACGACGCCCGGGATCCCCTTGTTGTTTTCGAGATTGCTCAGATTCGACACGCGTTGCGCATGGAAGAGGAGATCAACAAGAGCACCTCGTACCTCTCCTTGTTCCTGACTCCTGGTAACAGGAGGAGGATGCGGATTATCATCGCGATTGCTATGTTCTCGCAATGGAGGTGCGTTGACTCAGTTCCTCGCACTCGACCAAAATGATTCACAGTGTGCACAGTGGAAATGGGCTGGTGTCGTACTATATTAACCTTGTCCTTGAGGGTGTGGGTGTAACCAAGACAGAAACAAAGGCAGCCATCAACGGAGGTCTCCAGGTTCGTCTTTTCGTTGAGAATCCTTATCCGAATCCTTATCCGAATCTTACCATTGCTCTAGGTTTTCAATTTTGTTATTGCTGCATTCGCTGCTATGCTTATTGATTGGGTCGGTCGACGGACACTTTTCATCATTTCAACCACGGGCATGCTTTTCAGTACGTATCCTTCGTCTGCGTTTGTGTGTCTTGGGGCTGATTGCCTTGCTTTCAGCATTTTCCGCATGGACAATATCTACCGCTCTTTATAACACTATGAAAAACACTGCAGCTGCGCGGGGTGAGCTGACTCTCGTCAATGCCTACCAACATGAGCTTGTCTAACGTTGGCCCTAGCTACTGTTCCACTCATTTTCCTCTTCTATTTCTTCTACGACATCGCTTACACCCCAATGCTTGTCGCTTACACTCTCGAAATTCTTCCTTACAAAGTCCGTGCTAAGGGATTCGCCGTCATGGTACGCTCCGCTTCTGCACCAGACTGACAACCTGGTCGACTAAAACTCGTGTCGTAGAACCTCGCAGTCATGCTAACGTCTGTATTCAACCAATTCGTCAATCCATGGGCAATCGACGCTATTGGCTGGTGGTATTACATTGCTTACTGCGGCTGGCTCGTTATCGAAGTGATTTTCGTCATTGTCTTCGTCGTCGAGACCAGAGGTATGCACTGACTCCCAATGCGGATTACCCCTCTGACTTACCATTCGTAGGGAGGACGCTAGAAGAGACAGCGGCTATTTTCGATGGTGACCAGCACCAGCAGGATCTTATGGCCATGGGGGGCGAAGCCGCAACGATGACTATGAGCCGAGGCGTCGTCGGTGTGCACCAGAGCGAGGATTCAGAGCATTCACAGGAACGCACTCCATCAAAAGAGTATCCTGAGTATTACGAACTGCAAAATCGTCACCAGCGCTTCTCCGATGACGGGGATTCTGCTGTGATAAAGTCTCGTTTCTAATCTTAATTCTTGGTTGTCTGTTACCCTATTCTTCGCATCCTTAAACTGAACTCAGTAATTTGTTGTGCATAGCTATGACCTTGATGTACTTTGATAGCAGACTGACTGGCAATGTATAATTATAAGTCCAATGCAACATGTGTGATAACACAAAATAGAAGAATGACAAAAATCCCACGACGTTCCAGCTCTAAAGCCATTGTTGCTAGCTGCAAATACGAGACTGCTAATCAAGCAGTTAAGAACCTTCCTGAGTCTTGGCCCAAACCTGAACATGATTCGCAAAGCAAGTGAAGGATCCCCAACCACCGCTGTCAATCTCCACTTGCCCATGCTGTGTCATAAAACTCCGATACGTCGCTCCAGCATTCTCCTACATATACTCTCAGAAGCGCGGAACACAGGCCAAAAGTGGGGGTGGGACTCACCTTTCCGACATTCATACGAAGATTATGGACAAAGGTACCGGACCTTTGCGAGGGTGATGAGAAAACGATATCCCCGGTGTGCCATTATCAACGGAACTTACCCTTCCTCCTTATTACTTAGAACAACCGCGCAACCCGGGCGTTGGCCATCTCCTTTGCGGACAAACCCGATGCAGTTCTTATCATGGAAATAATCTTTTAAGGGGCCATGTGCGAACTTTCGCCGAGCCTCAATCAAAAGAGTGATGTTTCTAGCGATGTTTTCGTTGTAGCACTGCTTATTCGGGTATAAGTCACCGTAGAATACGCAACTAAAGCAAAATTTAGCTGATTATGACAATGAGGAGTTGCCTAATGGGTGAATACTCACGGGTGGCCAAGACCTCGGAGTAATATCAGAGCATAAGCTTGGATTTTGAACGCCGGCTCTACCTTCCGATGTCGTGTGGGTAATGGGTTTCTATCGGATTCACACGAGACGTACCCAGCTTTCTAGACTTTGCCCCTCGACCTTGGAATTGTTAGAGCTAGTTGGAATCGTAAACGCCGGGATTGGTGCCCTACCGTACTGGAAGACTGTCAGCGTCAAAAGAAATTCTCTGTCAATTACTTACTCGTGATTATCAACAAATGTTACAGCGTCTCGAGGTTTTCGCTGGACGAGCGTATTATTGAAGATGTTGCGGAGGTCGTAACGGCTACGCTGCCTGCTTGCCTGGCAGAGGTTCATGTGCAGTGGGACATCGAAAAACGCGGTCTAAAAGAGGAAAGAACTTGGTCTGGCCGGAATTGCCTGCTATGGCGCGTGTATTTCACGTACCTCCCCCTTAAACATACGAACGTATGATAGGAGCCTGTGGATGCTGATCAGGATAAGTTGTGAGCTCTTGTCTCTTCCCGTTCCCTCTTTCTTGCTTACTCTCCAGACCAATACTCAGCTATGCGTTGAATCAACCTTCGGTGAGGGAGTTACCTCGGAAGAGAGAAACGTAGGGTACGTACAAACTGCGAAAAGTTGATCTTGCTTTGTTCTTTTCCTGCTTGATCGAACCTGAGACTCGTAAGAGGCGTATCACAAGGCGCTAAATGATACTCACAAAATCAATGAGAAACTTGCGATCTATATGCTTGATCGCGTCAAGCCGAAAACCAGATGCCCCTGTGGTCTGGATTTTGCTAAACGAAGGGTCGCATTCGAGTAAAATTTGCTACCAAGACCTACATCCAAAATCCAAGCACCCCATCTAAAAAGGTCCTCCCTAACATCGGGGTGACGATGATCAATCTGGTGTGAGCTGTCAGTTTGAATCAAGCAGGAATCACATGTACGCGAGAAACCAACATCGTTGCCCATTAAATAGTCGTAATTTCCTAGCTCATTGTCGACGTTGCGGGACCACCCTTTGTGACCCAGGCCCACGAGTCGATAAATTGCGTTGGATTTGGTCGCTTGGTCAAAGTCAACTCCTGTTCAAGTTATAAGGCTCCAGTAACGACAGATAACATGTAAAAAAGACCTGTGAAGTGAGCCTGATTCCACTTGAAGCCGCTATACTATTGGTTGATCAAATTTCGGCTGAGGTATAGATATGTATAATCACTACCTTGCCATTTCGGCCGGGGTAGTTGAAAACGGTCCAAGTCTTGTGAGGTCATGAATTTCAGGAACGTTGGCGTGCGTGAAGGACATACCTCAATCTCCCGCTGCTTGCCAGCGTCCTTAAGGCGATTATCGGGATTGGAAGGTACAGCATGAGCCTTTTCTGTTGCATCCCCTCCATGTTTATGCTGAAGAACCGATGAGTTCTCAAAGCATAAGGACCAGCAGGAACTCACGTTGAGGACTGCATCGACGAGGATGTCAAGTTTGTACCGTTTAGCAACCTTACAAGCTTCAAGAAGCTCTTCCCTGGTGCCCCAGCGGGTCGTTACGGACCCTTTTTGGTCGAATTCGCCGAGATCCCACTATAGGATAAGGAGAAAACTCATTTATTTATTTAGCTGCGTCAGTGCCGCTCACCAAATCATAAGCATCATAACCTCGCCCTGCCTGCGCAGTCTACACGACAAATCATGAGTTAAGGCTGGCCGAATGTGGCAGCATATTGTGAAGATGTACCATATATCAAGATCCACTCGGTTCGAACGACACCCACTAGCTATATTCGGAGACAAAGCAGGGCCTCCCAACTCACCTTCTCAGCAGCCTTGTTCATGGGTGGAAGCCAAACTTGGGTAAAGCCCAGTCCAACTAAGCGAGGGATCTCATTTTCGAAGTGTTTCCACCAAGACATATCCTCTTTGAGAGCATCCCAAGTAAAGAATTGGATCTGCCGCAAGAATATTAGCAACCACCTTAGTGGTGCCTTAAACACCAGTAGGAAATTGAACCATTAGGGGGTTGTCGTTGTAGTCATCGGGACCAAGTTTCATGCGATCCAAAGACGGAGGACCCCGTTTGAGCGAGAAGAGCCATTGTTTGATAAAAGAGAGCATAATTCTGGTCAGGCAAGATTGAAGCCTTCAGGCACCTACATTGGCATCAACCCATGATTATGTAACGCCTCACAGAAACAGCATGTCGAAGCTGTGACTGACAGCTCAAAATGTGTGGGAATATCATTCGGGCTATCCCGCTGGTGTGGTGGTATGAACCAGAAAATTTCCGCGATTTTTCTTTACCGTTGCGTCCACCTTGCGTGTTCAAACCCCGTACTGGCGTCTTGCTAGCAGTTGGTTCAGAATTCACGCACTTGATCCAGGTGGACAAGACTGAAGTGCCTCCTTAATCGCTCCGATCACGATCTTCCCTACGTTGAGAGGAGTTTCATGCTGACGGCCATATTCAAATCTATCGTAGATCCTTTTCCTCGTACGTGGAACCTAACTAACTAGCCTATTGGACGCCATGCATCACCTTAATACCAACCTGACAATTAATTTCACTGAATGTTCAGAGTAGAAGTGTGTGTAACAATGGTCCAGGATGTAATGACAAAATAGCGCATTGAATGTAGTAAAAGTCGTTGAACTGGATACGAAGAGTCCAAGCTAAGAATCGAGATAAAGGTGACCTAGAATGAGGTGAAGATTCGCGGACAGGTCAGATCGAACCTAAGGTGAGGCCCTGCATCCCGGTGAGTGTCTGTGATATTGGGTTGCTGGCTCCAGATCCCATAGACTGCTCTTCAAAGATCAACGTCCAGAGTATGGACAACCCCAGGACTGCAAGATCCTCCATTGCTATTTTTTCGGTAGTTGGGCCCGTGCTCCCAACCCAGCTCCAGCCAGGTACAGAGGTGGGTCAAGCAGTCAACGAACACCGGACAGGAGTAGACGGCCTGCCACAATAGTGACCGTTGGTATCTGGTCGAAACGAGAGCGGCATTCGAGAGGTAGCGCTTGTGACCGTGCTCTTGAATATGTGGTGCATACACGACGACGACTCACTGAAAGCTTCAACGTGTGTGAGAGTAACGACTGTGTATCTTCCAAACCGAATGATTATCCGTCTTCGAGCAGTACATATGTGGAAGCAACATCACGCCTCTGACTATGTTTGTCAATGCCTTCGACTACCTTGTCGAGCCTAGGAGCTCATGCCGTCCCATACGGCTTGGGTGTCACCCAAGGATTGTGTATTAACCCTTCGCACGAAAAATTTTACTCCATTACCACCGTCTTCAGAAGGTGAAGACGCAGTTACTAGGGATCTTTTTTTGGGACATCGAGCTGTGTGATTTGTGGTTTCAGTACGCCTGCCAGCTACCACGGCATGCGGACGCTCACGGATACGGTGCGTTGCCTGAACTGGCTCTTTTGCGAGGCTGGAAGATGGATGGACCTCGTCAAGAGATCACTGTAATGGTAGTGACAAGGTAGAACGTCGATGAGAACCTTCAGCAACTGTGGCTGTAGCACCGGGAATGCAGGATCGAGAAGAGGACTGGTTGCGTTGTAATTGCATGTTTAAGCTTGGCCATGCGGCAGAACAGAGGGAAAGTCAAATACCCAGAAACTCATTCCACATGCGAAGTTTTAATTGATGGTTCGCTTGGTAGGTTTTAAGTCTATTGCAAACTCAAAATTTAGGTATCTAGGCGGTGATGTTACGGTAGGTGAGAATCTGGGACTTGAGGCGAGTGATCTGTCCGGAGGTGAACTCGGTCATGCAAGCATCGTCGGTGTAGTCCATAAAGTTGTCTGCGTCATCGAGGTCAGTGCCATGATCATATGACTACGACAAAGAACATACGGATGGGGTCGGCGCCTCCGCCAGAGCAAGTGTCACGGCCGGTAGGGCAACCGTAGGCAGCAGAAGCCTCAGCAGGGGTGTCGGAGACGTAATCGCCAGAGCCAGAGCATCCACCCTGGAAGGTGTGGTAGAGACCAAGCCAGTGACCAGTTTCATGAGTGAGGGTCTAATAGATCGCATCAGTTAGGTGCCCTGCTTAACATAGGTAGTGGGGAAGGGGGTTCTGACCTGACCAAGGTTGTACGGAGAGGCAGTGCCACCAGGAACGGAAGAGTAGAGGATGACAACACCGTCATCGTTTGGTGCACTGGAATAGCTCCACGGGAAGGTAGAATAACCGAGGAGACCAGCACCAGAGCCAGAGGTGAAGCTACGTCCCGACATATGCGTAAGCTCTCAGCAATTGAGTAAAGGAGAATTGTCACTTACCCGACGGTGTAAACGTTCAGTGCATTGACACCACCCTTGCGCAGCGCATTTTTCATAGAAGTCTGCAAGCTGCCATCAGGGCCAACTTGATTGAACCAGTTGGCATTGGTGGTATGGTCGATGCCAGCAATGGTGAAGGAGAGACCGGCGTTAGCATAGGCATCATTCAAGACATCGATTTGGGCATTGAGTTGAGAGTCACTACGTCGTGGATAGCCTCAAAAAAGTGTATCAAAGCTTTGTAAGGCGTCACGTACGGAACATTGCCGCCGGAAAGGGTAGAGTCCTCTTGGATGACATGGAAATAAACAGGAATGGTGGCAGCGGAGGCGGAGAACTCGGGAATCTCGATTTTCTTGGCGGCAAAGTCCGCCTCAGCGAGAGCGACTTGAGACGCTGTCAACTCGTTGCCGCAGGTCCTATAGTTTAGGATTCAATTGTCAGCGAAATCCCCGTCATAAAATAGGAGCTTACCTGCGGGTGAAGTTGGGGGGAACTGCGAAGACCGCAGAAGTAGCGAGCAAAGAACCGAAGAGAATAGCTTTGAACATCGCTCAAAAGAACCCAGGAGAACCTAGTCGAGGGAAATACTATGTCTGTTCACTATGTCCTAAATACTCTCTGATCTTGCCTATTTTTGTCGTATTTCCAGGCAACACATGAAAGCAGATTAAATGATAGAGCTCGTCCAATACGATCGTGTGGACTTGCGTTGATGCAAGATGTGTTGTGCAAGATGGAGATACGGGCTTCTTTATTGAACGCCTAGATAACCCGTTTGACAGGCACATGAGGTGCAGGTAGTATAGGTAGCCTCACGCATCTGCGGGTGTAGCGAGCTGACGGGTCGCGTCAAGGCTCGCGACTTACTCCCTCCTGCTGTTTCCCTGTGAATGGAGCCTCAATAATTCTCGAGAATTTAAAATTCATGTTGGACAAGTAGACTTGCCCGAGACATCCAATCGCAATCTCTGAAGTGCATACCTATATGGGCTCGCGTGAGGCGTTATCGTTTGAAAGGTGGAACACATGCGCGGAACACTTGCACCGCACACTCAAGTCGCTTCATTAAAATCGACAATCCATTCAATCATGATGTGAACGCTCACCCTACCCAGCTTCAACAACAATCTCGCTTCCAACAGCATGCAACAGGGAGCAGCTGACAGGTCAACAGCTCATGTACAGGAGGTAACCGAAGAAAGAAGATACTCAAGCCATGTTAGACAGATGCACTGACTGGTGGTAGCATGCGGGGATGAGCGTCTTGGTGATGTCCCACGCGATGCAATTGGTCACCTTTTGTTGTAGCACAGAAGATAACCAAGCACACCATATGAACACATGGTCAGCACAAAGAAGCCAAGAGCAGCATGGTTGAGTCAATGCAGTTGAGGTGGTGACTCTTAAGCTAGAGTCCAGATCAATTCGAATCCACTATTCGAATCCGTGGTCGATGGGGGAGTCGCAAACAAACACATGAATCGGGGTCATTAGGGGTCCTGAAGCACTCCAGGACACCACTGCTAAAGTGGTAATCGAAGTCTGTAATAGTGGCGTGCAATGTCCGTGATTTTGATTAACCATCGTACAATATGGCGAATGAGATTTGAATATGCAGACCAAGAAGTAACCATAAACCGGTATATGTATGAATGATGATGAACAAGCCAAATGCAGAATTATGTGTGTGAATGCAGTGTGAAAGGGAATGCAAAACGAAATGGACAAATGACCCAAAATTGCAGACTTCATGAAGCCGGTGGAGTCTTCTCGGTTTCCCCAGACAACTTCAATAGATGTAGTAACGCACCATGCTCAATCGTCGCCTCCCAGAGCTTCACCTTTACGTTTTCCAATTTCGTCCTCAGCTCTTCGCGCTTCTCCTCAGCTCTTTTGAGTACGTCTGCCTTCTTCAACTTTTGTATCGGTTTCTGAGGTTGCCAATCCGTAGCTCGTAGTACCTGGAACACACCAGAAGGTTGAGGAAGAGCAGTAGTTGTCCCAGCCGAAGTGACGCCAGTCGCTTGTTGTGTCGCCTGTTGTGTCGCCTGGGTAGTAGGTCTGATTAATGGAACTTGATTGGGACGAGATTTATTTGAAGTCATTTGGTCCGAAGCACCAACATGCTCCTCACGTTCCTGTCCTACTGGTAGCTGCCCCAGCAAGTCCACCGCGCCTAAACCTTTCCCACCAATGTCAGCTTCTGTGTCTGGAGCCAGAAATCCTTTCCACCACATACCTCGTTCTTGATCCTGCTCCCCAACTACTTCAGCCATACTCACATCCCATCCAGCGGAGCTCGGCGTCGCGGGCTCAAAGGAGCTCATGGGCGAAGGAAGGGGGGCCGAAGGTGAGCGGATGCCAGCATCATCCATGGAGGTCGCTGATTGGGCCGCCCGCATGGTATTGCTCGACAATCCTTGAAGCAATAGGGATGAGGTGCGGAGCTCGGGGCGCGACAGAGCAAATAACTGTGGATCGATGAGGTTATTGAAGCCCGGACTGTCTGGCCGTGGGGAAGTAAACGACGGAATGGAAGAAGTATCAGGCTGAGACCCAATGCTGGACGGAGATTGGCTGATCGAGGTTTGATTACCGCTCATACCGTTTAAGTGTTGTATAACGGTAGATGTAGGAGCTTGGGCTCCATTTGGATCGGTCTGAGACAATGCTGGAAAGTCGAAAGTGAAATCTATTGGCAGCGGAGTGTCACTTGCGGCGGACGAAAAATTCCCAAGATCTGGACCTGAAGTGCCATCGGCTGCAAGGTTGAAGGCCATCTCCAGGTCATTAAATTGATTGAAATCAAGGGGAAAGATCTGAGCCTGCTGAGCGTCCGGGTCGGGCGTGGTCGAGAAGGACGACAAGTCGCCGTCGGTAGGGGAAGTAAAAGAAGACACATCTCTGTTCGAGGACGAAGTAAGCCCAAGCAAAGACTCCAGGTAAACACTGCCAGAGGAGGGCGGCCCGCTCGTACTGGGTCTACTCGTCTGGAGAGGGAAGGTTTGGAAGATGTTCATCCAGCTGTCAATAAGGGATTGATCGATGTTCCCATCTGAGGATGATGGTGTATAAATCGATACAGGAGGCTGAGATGATGGTGCGAACTCTAACTGCGGGAGATACGGAAGAGGGGTATGATCGAGGGATTTGACGTCGTTCGCATCTGAGGCGGCTAACAGTGCAGAAAAAAGATCGTTGAATGACGCGGTTGAAGCATCGTGGGCCTTGCTCGGAGTAATTGGTATCGATGCTGATGTCTCGGCTTGAACGGTTGATTCAAGGGCTGAGTCAGATTGTGCGGTTGTCATCAGGTTCGCGTTCCGCGCCTCGAAACTAGTTGGTATGGTCATCTCCAACCCATTCCCCTGGATTGATTGTTGGGCGACAAGTGGAGTCGAACCAGTCTTTCTATTTTCGTCCCGATAATGATTCGCTCCTCTCCCTCCTTGCTTCACCGCGCCCGCACTATTTCGAACCTGCTCCTGCTTCACAACCCCCTCCAGAGATGTCTGACGTTTCTGTTCCAGCTCCGCCAGATGTTTCTTGGCAGCCGCCTTCCTCGCAGCAATCTTGACAAGGCCGATCAGTTGCGAGATTAACTGCCTTCCCCGCTCCTTCATCCAATTCTGTCTATATGCCGCCGGGCCCTCACCCTCTTCGAAGGGGTATGGGACGTCCCAGTCTGCTGCGCCTGCAGGTACGCGGTTTAGTTTTCGCTTCTTGGCCGGGGGCTGAGGGGATGATCGACTCTGGTTCAGTCTTGCCGCCCATGATCTTGTGCCTGGTATAACAGGCGGGTCCGCTACCTTTCCACCCAATGCACCCGTAGCCAACAGCTTCAATATGTTTTGCAAGACTGGGAAGATATCTTTCTGCTTGATTAACATTTCTACGATCTCCTGATTACTTGGTGTTGGGAGCTTAGAAGGGTCGAGGTTCTTGAAGTAATCGATTTGCGATCGACCAATTAGCGGAGGCTCGGGTAATATTTCGACTTCGTGATCGTCGAGCACGATAGGGTTGGAAGGACTGGTGCCTCGGGGTGCGCCACTTAACGTAGCAAGCCGGGATGGTCGGACTCCAGCGATGAGACCAGCATGGCCGAGTAACGCTTGCTGATTACGAAGAAAATGTGCAGGGAGAGGTTGAGAAGGGTCTGGGAGGGAGATAGCGGGCGGTGATGGACGAGATGCGGTTTCCTCTGGCTTACGTCTAGCAGCCTGTTTGCGTGGCGGAACACGCTTCTGTCGAATGTCCAATGATGGTTGGGGATGGGGCTGTGATACCGGGTGTGTCGGTTCACTACGTCCAATGGATCCCTGGCGTGACTGGGGTTGACTTGAAGGCAAGGATTGCGGTAGGAGGGGCGTATGCGAACCCCCAGGAAGGCTCAGGGATAAGGCTAATGGGTTGATTGATTGTTCAGAAAGTGCATGGGAACCAGGAAGTGCAGCGGTCCCCACATTTTGTGCTGATGAGCTGGAGCTCAAAGCTTGCGACCCAGTGGATGACCTGGGTAATGCTAACGTGGGCGACGGTGACCTACCTCTTGCCGAAGGCGAAGGAGGTGGCGAGCCGAAGAGGGAGTCCTCATCCTGCAACTGATCGTCGTTTTCTCTTGGTCCTACTTGCTCGGCTTGTTCGGATAGCATCTCAAGCTGTAACCGATGTGGTTAATGTCGGGCCCAGTGATGGTGGAAGTTGGCTGACCTGGAATGCTATCGAGGACCTTGGGTTGAGAAATCCAGCTTGAATCAATTGGAGTCAAAAGAGTGATTTAGGGCGGTTCCGAGGATACGACTGGCTAGAAAATGGTCAGGGCGAATCTCTTTCGCGTTCCAAGGAGAGGCTTAAGAGCAAAGATGTCGCCACGCAGGACATCCGGAAGACCAAGTTGAAAAGCTTTGCAAGGCGAATAAGGAAGAAAAAATCAAGCCAAACAAGAGCAAAGCTAGGGAGGATGACGTAATGTGATGGGCGTTTTGCTTTTTGACTCAGAGCAGCTGCTGCTTGAGCCGTTTGAGAGCCTCGAGCATAGAAATAGCACTCCAAGCTGCACACCAGCATAAACAGGTATATCCCATCACTATGCACCCAAGTCCTCGTTCCCATTTCAAGGACATAGGCTACCAGGCCTTTTATCTTTGTGTCTTATTCATTATGCTCAATATTTATCGTCCCAGTTTAAATATTGAACAATCAACGTCGAGGCGTCAACCCGCTATTGGCATGCGACACGTAGGACAGCCGCGTGGAAGCAATGCAACAGCCATGAAACACTGATATGCCATCGCTTAACACACGAGACTGGAACCCAGACCATCTTCCCTCCAGATTTTTCCGTTCCCTGCCCCAGATTGTCGAGTCAAGCGGCTGCACCATGGCCAAGAATCTGGAAGCATCATCCAATGATATTGTCATTGCGTAGGCAGAACTGGTATCCACTTTCTCATAAGAATTCGGTTTGACAACATGGCAGGTTTATGGGACAGACAGGAGCAGGGAAAAGTCTTGTCAGTACCGATCAGAATACAATATACTTCCCAAACTCCAATCAGCCCTCCTTGCTTACGATTTGTAGTTTATCGACCTTCTGATGACTGGAAAGGCGGACCGTCGCACGGGTGCGTCTATGAGGGCTGAAACCGCCCAAGTCGCACCATCACCAGTCAATCACCACCCACAATATGGCAATCACATCGTCCCTGTCAATCCGACTTCTTTCAACAACCAAAACGAGTGGGATCTCGAAGTCCTGAATGAGATAAGCCAATGACCGGGAAAAAAGTGATGCCCACAGAAGCGATACGCTGCTGCATGGCTTATATATTTTTCTTTAGGTATGAGGATAACGTGAGGTTGACTGGGCTGATTTATCTTCGGCTTATGACCGCTAACGGGATGGCGGGTCACATCTAATGAACCTCCGAGTCTTTCGCAAACTTTGTGGGGACGACTCTTTGAATCGAGTTGTTCTCGTTTCGACTATGTGGCACGAAGTACGCGGGTTAGGGAACGTTGAGGAGAAGCGTCATGAGGAAAATGGAGAACAAGTTCTGGAAACCATTAGTCGAGAAGGGCTCCTGATGTGATCGCTTGGAGAAGGCAGACGGTAGGCATGGCGGATTGTTGATGGATTACTCAATGGGAGCAGTCCCGCAAACGGAGTTTTATTGCAGCATGAGATTGTGGGAACTGGAAGGTCGCTGATCGAGGCCCAGGCAGGAAGGGAGTTGGGTGCAGGAATACAAAGAAGCATCGAAGAACAAGAGGCAGCCCTCAGATAAATACTTTCTGAGGCCGAGAAAAGGAAAAGGGTTGACCCTGCACTTTCGGAACAACTGGTGAAAGAGTATAACCAGAAACGAGAAAGGAGTATGAGGCGGCTCAAAAATCCAAGTTACCTCTCCCGGATCACATTAAGAAATTCTTTCGCAAGATTTTTGGCAAGGTGAGCGTTTGCATGCGGCGAATATCAAATTGTTGCTTTGACCAGGCTCTTCCAGCAGCCCCGCTGACTGCAGCTTTTATAAAACATGTATATACCTGTTGCTATTTTCTCCATGACATACGTTGAGTTGCCATATAGAAATGACGTAATCGGCGGCCTTGAGTCAAAGGCCCCTTTATGAGCTAACTCAGAGGGCTCACTCTCTCACCATCTGATTACTGCCATGACCTCTCTCGTCATCGATAGCTATATCCAACTCTCTCAGGCTGTTCTCGATGTCCTCGACGAGGGCCAGCCTATCTTCCACCGCGTCGTAATCGATCCCAACCTACCAACGACTGCCCCTATCAAAGATATTCAGCCAACCCGAGCTACGGCCGAATCCGATTCAACGCTCATCGTAACCGACGTTGAGAAGATTCACTCTAGTGACCACACCTCTGTGTATAGTGCGAAGCTCGACCTGCCCGACAATGACGAACTCATCGACGTTGTGCTCAAGATCTCCAACGCCGGTAGTCCGCGCAATGATGCCCTGTGGCGCGAGTACCAGAGATACGAAGACCTTGCCAAGTTCCAGGGCACCATTATCCCGCGGTGCTATGGGCTCTTCCAGGCCATTCTGGCTGAAGAGGGTGAAGAGGAGACTGCAGATGCAGATGTTGTGTCATGTCTGGTTCTAGCCTACGGTGGCGAGGCATCTGCTGCGGAATTGAACAAGAATAGCAGAGAATTTAAGTATGATTCCTTTCGCAATATACTCTATCTCGAGTCTGACCAGATGGCGCTGTAGCTTATCAGTTGTCAAAGCTTTGGAAACCCTGCACGATGCAGGCTACACGCATGGTGGTCTTCACCCCAGCAATATACTCAACAAGCAAGGGAATGCTGTTCTCATTGATCTCGAGTTTGTTAGAGGAGACCACAAGTGCGGCCGTGTAGCTTCGGTAGACGCTAATGGTCTCGAGAACAAGTCTGGTGACTTTGGTTGTTCCGAAATCTATAACATCGCTCGTAAGATGGATCTCTGGAAGAAATCTGGTACGACTTGATTTCTTGGATGACGACCTTTATGTGCTCTTTCTCACTCTTCCATTCCAGCTTGAATACTCAGTCTTTCTCCGTCTCCATCCTGTCTGCCACATATCCGTTTCCTTGTGGTCGAAATTTCTTATCACTTGTCATTAACACCAATACACATAACTCAAGGTTACTTCTGTTATCATTCCACAAAACCACATATACCATCATATTGCATATCCATCCATATATTCCACTGGCATCGCTTGTACCACTTTGTAGTTAAATACCAGGTTTCCAAATTGTAGTTTAGTAATGAGGGAATGAAACAAACATGTATTGGTTGGTAAACGGCCACTTGACAGTCTGGACTTTGATTGAAATTCTGGCATTGTTGGATGTCTTCACCCTGTGATCACATTGAAGTGTAATATGTGGCAACTGTGCAGGGTTATCTTCTACAAAGTTTTCTTAGCCTAAGTGGCCCCTAAACTGTAAGAAGGGTAGATGGACATTTTCCTACACAGGTCAGGAAGGCCTACTCTGGTTGTTGTTATGAACCCTTAGAACAGCTCTCACCACAACATCTTCTGTCATGCACTAGTCCAAGAACTTGGACTTGACAGTGCATTCCAACATACCACACAAGAACTAGCACTCCAGCTGATGAAGCCACCTG
>JAEUWK010000662.1:2958-16681 GCA_018524425.1 Podaxis sp. AQ795752 | reverse complement strand
TCAGTGGCTAGAATATCTGGTGGAGGATGAACTTGGAAATTCAAGATAATGTTTGACCATCATTGAGAAATGCCAGTCATCACCTGATACTAGCTCTGACATACATGCATCAGAAGAAATAATACATCACCTTCCTCTAATTTTCTATATTTGTGCATTGGCAGATAGTGAGTGAATATATCATCTGGAATTTGAGTAGAACTCTTCAGGTCAAGCTGATGGTGTTAATCCTAAGCTGGAGATACTTCAGATATGTTCAGCTTGGGCATAATGTATATGGGTTTCAGGGATAATAAGAGCCTTGAGCAAGATACACCTAGAGCTCGAACAATTGGAGTATCTGCAGAATGTCATAGTATTTGTATTCCACTTCGAGGAAAAGGTGAGAAGCCACCCATGGGTGACTGTGGGCTTGATGTTAAGGTTTGGGTATTTTGCAGTGCACTCATTAAGAGAAATTCACAGATACCACCCACGGCATCATTTTGGCAAACCTGGGCGGAAATCGTGATGGTTATGTGAAGCTGGACACGAGGACTTCCGATAATAACATATGCAAATACGGGAGATATATTCGGTAATGGGCCCTGCTGAGAAGCATGAAATTTCATGACACGCTGGAGTTAGGGTCTGAGTCGTCTATTGTTGCGATGAGGGCGATATAAGTAGCCATGGATGAGAGTCTCCATCGCGACGATGGGGGGAGGTGAGGACGATGGTTCTGGGTTGTGTTAGGGTCTTCGCGAACTTGGCCATGCGTCGGGACCCCGACATGGAGTTCAAACTCCGAGTACCAGCCACTGATGTCCACGGATCTGCATGTTAGTCTGGCTCTGGCGGAGGATGGGACTGAATATTTGGTGTATGTCTAGCCACGGGTGAGTCGCGTGGTGCGGCCTAGGCCCTGAGGGGGTTGAGGTCAGAAGAAAAAAGGGAAGAGGTGTGGGGAAGTGGGTTGGGTGACCGGGGTCCTGGATGCAGTGTTTCGTTCACCAACCTGGAATTGAATTGGCCGCTGTTGCTTTTCTGTGCACCCTTCTCCCCGTCGTCGTCCACAACGACAAACCATCTTCTCGCTGTTCGTCAGCACTCTTATTGTATACGATACTTTTCTCGACCCTTTTCTTGTCTCCACTCTTCCCACTCTTCTACTCGCGACCTGTTCGCTATCGTCCTGCTGTCTGGACAACTCTTCGTATCTTCCACTCTTTCTTTTCTTTGGTTAATCTTTTATGGCTGCGACAAGTCGACAGACTAAGCCTCCTAGAAAGGGCGGTCCAGACACCTCCCGGTATGTTCCTCCCCGCATTGCCGCTATCTACCTCATCGTTCTGGTAGCCGTCCCGCTTGGACTGGCGCACGGGCATCCCCAACATTTACTCCCTCCAGCTCCTCTCCCCGGCCACAGCATAACCCCTCCAACTCCCAACAAGGCCCCTTTTCTCCCCTCGCCCAGCCCAATGGTGCACGCTCTGATAATCCCCGCGACCGTGTCCTTCAGTCCCTGGCTGGCCTTACCGTGCGTCATGTCTCTCCGCGGACTCATTCTCTCTTCCCGAAATTGACCCCCATTCCAGGGGACCACTGTCACGCTTACCACCAAAACCGCAGTTCGCTACGAAGGCGTCGTAGGCTCCACCACTAGCGAAGGCGACACCACCGGCGTCACCCTTAGAGATGTCAAGGATCTTACAACGCCCGGCGCTCCACTCAAAGACTCTATCTTCATTGCCTCAACCAACATCGAGAGCTATACCTCCGGACCAGCTGATGCGAAGCCGACCAATGGCGATAGTGAGTCTCTGCTCCAACGCCCTATGTCGGCAGATCGATTGACATCATGCTTCTTCCTTCTCCAGCCTTCAGAACCGATACCGACATTAGCCAGAAAAAGCCAAACGCTGGTCGCGAACGTGAGCTTCAAGCTTGGCTTCCTGATGGTGATGCACCGGCCATGGCCCCCGATGATGATACGTTTGGCACAACGGGAAATACCTCCTGGGATCAGTTTGCTGTCAACGAGAAACTCTTTGGAGTTACTGGTGGCTTCAACGAAGATGAGTACACCACCAGGCTTGATCGCACTGCCGCCGACTTCAAGGAGCGTGAGCTCAAGGCACAGCGCATCGCGGCTGAGATTCTAGGGGTATGCTATTATTACTCTCCTCATTTAGTTCTATCCGATTTCTGACGCTATGTGATACGTACCAGTCTGCTACTAATAACCCACATGTCAGGGAAGAGCGTGGGATCGATGATAGCGGTGCTAACGAAGAGGACAAGTGAGTCGTCGAGTGACATGATTGACATTTCGTTGATATAATACCGTTATAGGTACGGCGCTGTTGTCAGAGGCCAAAATGCCTATATTCCTCCCGCCGCCCGCAGGGGGACTGGTGGTGCACTTTCTCCCCCGTCCAACGCTGCCGGTGCCAACAACGCGGCTGCTAGCATCACTCCCACTACTGCCCCTAAGCAGGAGGTTCCCAAAGTCTCCATCAACGGACCCGATGGCACTTCGGTTGCTCAGAACCATTCTCCCCCTGACAAGGTCCCCTCGCCTGCCCCTGGCGCTACAAGTGCTACGAAGGTTCATCGTCTTTTGCTTTGGTTCTTTGGGTGCACATTCTGATCCTACCATTCAGGATGCACCTGCAGCCTTCCGTGAGTTCGTCACTACTGAGAAGCAGCGCTTGACCCGCAAGCGTCAAGCACTCGTGAAGAGCGAGATGGACAAACGCATGGCAGAACTCGTCAAATTTAGCCAAAGCTTCAAGGTACGAAATTATGTATTTCGGCAGCCTTGATTTATCTCATATCGTGTGCCTCGATCCAGCTCAACAAGCCAATTCCTGATGACCTTGTACCTATTTTGGCCAAGGATGAGGAGAAGCAACGTCAGATCAAGGAGAAGGCCAAGAAAGACGCGGAATCGAATCAGGCGCGCGCGATTGGGGCTTCAACAGCTGTTACAGCGTCTCGAGGTGTCGGTGTTGGTGCCCTCAAAAGCAGTATGAAACCTTCGGCAGCTGTTGGTCTTCCCAAACCAGCTGCATCGCAAACTCCTGCGACCGCGCAGAAACCGAGCGCTGGGCCTACGGCTTCGAAATCAGAGACTGCGGTTAAGAAGATTCCCATGTACATCCAGCCTATTCCACCTTTCAAAGGTGGCAAGGCCAGGCAAAGCTCTTCGGGTACCCCTACTGCGAACGGTGCGAATGGCAATGCTACCTCTGCAACTGCGACGACAATAACGGCAAGCCCTGCTCCGATGTCGCCCACGGCGTTTAGCGCGAACAAGTTGAATGTCAACGCTTCATCATTCAGACCGAACCCGAAGGCAAATGCCTTTACTCCTGTAATGAATTGTTGTTATACTGACTCGTTTTGTGCATCGTTGGCCTGACTTTTGGTCTGTTTTTTTTTGGGCTGGTCTTTACAGGGAGCTTCTCCGAGTACGGTAGCACCGTCGACGCAAAGTGTTGCATCACCCAAGCCGAAGTCAGAGACTGTGGTTAACAACCCGTTCTTTGGTGTCCGGCCTATCAAAAAGAGTACTGTTACGCACATCAAGGATGATTTCAATCCATTCAAGCATAGCAAGGTCGCTGAGCCGAACCAAATTGGTAGGGGCTCTTTCCTTGGCTAGCATTTTGAGAGTTTTCAGTGACGATGCTTATTTTGTTTAGCACCTACGTGGCCATACCACGGCAAACGATATACTCAAATGTTCCCGGCTACCCCTCATCCACCTCCACACCCACCCCATATGGGCCCACCCGTTCCGCCTCCTATGCCTCCTCCATCATACGAAGAAGATTCCGCCGCGCAGGCTGCTGCACGTGGCTATGTCTATCCTTATCCTCCATATGGATACCCTGCTCAGGTCCGTTTCTTTTCATTCTTTTTGTTACGGTTTGGTGTCCGTTAAGTCCGAGGTGCTGACGTTGTATTCCATTGCATGTCCATCCCTCTTTGGAATGTTTAGCCTATGATGCCCGGAATGGCTCCTCCTGCTCCGCCAGGCGCTTATATGCCAGCTCCGTTTATGCAACCTATGCCCTATCCCCCTGGTATGCCTCCTCCAAATGGTAAGTTATTAGTGTACGTTGTGCGGCCTTTTGGCTGACATATTAAACCCGAAGCTATGTACTCCCCTGCTATGGGACAAATGCCACGTGAGTAATTCACTTATCCTACGTTGGGTTGACTAGGTTAAGTTTTATGTAGCTTATATGCCCCCTCCTCCACCTCCTGGTGCCTACCCACCGCCGCCTAACGGCGCCGCTCCACGACCTTCAATGCCACCTACACCTATCCCCGCACATGCACACCCATATTATCATCACCAAAGTCCGCAGCGTATGTTCATCATTCTTAATGATGCAGTGGTGGCCGGCTGATTGATTGATTTAATTTTCCGCCGTTCGATGATGTTTTTAGTGCAACACGCTGTTCCCTACTCCATGATGATCCCGCCGCCACCTGGTGGTGTCCCTCCTCACCCATACGAAAGTGGTCCACCGCCTCCTGTCCAAATGGGAGGACACGCATGAAAGGGTGGACGGTCACGCATGTGAATGACTGGGGGCCAGTGTTGAGGGAGAAGTGCCGAGTTGATCAGTTGATTGTTTTGAGTTGGAGATGATGTGTTCAATGAGACAGGGAGAAGATGTTGATCGTTGGCTTTTGCGGCTTCATCGCATCACCATCAGTGAGTTTGCGTGATTGATTGTTTAGGATGGGTTATGGGCTGGGTTGGATTTGATTAGCTGGCGGTGTCCGCTTTCCCTTTGTCGTTGTCTTTTCTTCTTTCTTTTCTCGTTTATCGCCCCTACGTTGTTTTGGTTGTGGCTGTTGTCAGTGGTTGTCGTTGGGGAGGGAATCCACATATGCACATGCACGCACATACACATCCGTATCATCATTCTAACCCATTGACTTTCCCTCATGCACACGTCCTTTGCCCACCACCCCCGCACCCTCGCTTCCCACTGTCCTATGTGGATTTCGGAATGTTCTGTTTGTTGTGTTGCGTATGCGTACAGATAGTTATCAACTTGTCCTAGGTGTAATGAAGGGGGGTGTAACATGGATGAGTTGATTTGTATCATGTGTAACAAGTTGACGAGAGGTTGGAGTGAATACATGCTAATTACCATTAGCTATCCTATGGTGGGTGATAAAAAGAAATGACGTAGAACGGAGTATACTAGATGGTCCCCATACAAGCAGACAAGAGATCAAGACAACGAGAAAGTATGAAGGGAAGGAGAGATTTAAGTGGTATAGCACGACTTTTCAACCTTCTTCAACAACCCCTTCAGTGTATTGCTCGACCGATTACAATTCGCCTGCAGCCATGCCTCCATGTCCTTCCTAATCAAAGCCAACTCATCACAAATGGGCAGTGCCCCATTTAGTTTGACCAGACAGGGATTCAGCAAAAGGTCGAAGAGTCGGTTCCAGATATCGCCTTGCCAATACCGTTTCAGCGGGGTGCTAATCTTGTACCGCTTCGTCGGCGAGTCTGGGACGAGAGCAATAGAGCTCGCCTGGATGTACTTCCCAAAGAGCATGCAATAAATGATGCCCGCGAGGCCAAAGTAATCCGTCTGGAACGTCCAGGGTCTGCCCTCCCTCTGTTCAAAGCAATCCCTCTCGTCTGTCGCCCAATCCGTGAGGTACTGTTGTCCGGAGGGGAACAGCCTCGTATCGACCGTTCGTCCGAAATCGATGACCTTGAGACCTTTATACGACCACCCGCCTTCGCCAGAGGGCTGATACAACGCATTCCATGCTGACGCGCCCCCTGGAATTTCCTCCAGTCTCAACAGACAATTATCAATCTTAAGATCTCCATGGATAAATCCAGCATTATGCATTCCCTCGACAAGACGGATAAGCTCGATGGAGAAGAACATGACGAGAAGTTCGTCGAGACATGCGCCTTGTTGGGATACGCCTGCGGAAACGGCGTTATTGACGACGGTGAGGAGCATGCCCTGAGGGCAGAGGTCGAGGACCAGGAAGGATTCGTCGGAGAAGGCATAAAGTGCGTGTGGGAAGACCAGGGAGCGTCGGAGGGATGGTGAGAGGGAGCTGTGTAGACGGCGAAGGACATGATATTCCCATGTGCTGCGGGGTCTGACGACCTTGATGGCGACAAGGGACGAGGATTCATCGTCATCCAGATCATCGTCCAGGTCCAAGTCGTCGTCATCGTCATCTTCATCATCTTCTGTTGCAGTACGCTTCCCGAGGTCACGAGCTTTGAATACTGTGCCGAAACCACCTTCACCAAGCTTCTCAGTGACCATAAACCGGTGACCGTCGAGGGTGAGTGTGTAGGGAGACAGATCCAAACTACCGCTCGATGCACCACTTGACTTTCTCGACTTCTTCGCAAATCTTTGCAAAGCCTCCAATTGCTTCGAAGATTGATCCCGCAGATCGTAGAACTGGGCATCAGAAGGTATCCTCGAAAGCAGCGACGACAAAATAGCTGGATCGAAAGGATTGCACGGGTTCGAGATATGGAAACTTTGGCTCAGTGACAATTTCTCAGCCAGACTGAGTGAAGCTGTCCTTTCTTCCAAAACAGCGACTGCCCGATCCTCCTCCACCGCCTCCTGCGCATACTCTTCCTCCTCACCCTCTGCTTCCTCCTCTCGTAGTTCCTTGGCCTGTAGCTCAGCAGCAAGTCGCTCAGCATTCTTCAACGCTTCCCGTTCGCCAATCTGTGGTGGGATAAACACACTACTCCTCGGCGACCCACTTCCTTCTCTTTCTTCTGCAGATTCATAATAGCGGTCCTTGGGAGTTGTGCTCAAGGTATATTCGCAGGTACGCTCCGTGATGGGCGTCATGACATTAAACTGGCCGAACCGACCACCGAGAGGAGCGTCACGGTAGTACCTCTGCTCCTCGTATTCCTCGGTTTCTTCTTCGTCTGCCAGAGGTGTTTCAAAGTGCACCTGCACTTGTTCCTCCTCCTGAGATTCTTCTTGATATTCCTCTTCAACATCCTCTTCATCAAGTATGTGCTCTTGTCCCAATTGTCCCTGTGCTTGTTCTTCTTCGTCTTCGCCTTCGGGCTCATTTATAGCAGTCAAAGCCGGCTGCGACTTTAGGCCCAGTACCGATGGTGTCTTCTGTGTCAACGGGGCTGGCATCTGCTGAGAATCCCGGAATGGCGTGAACGCAGGGGTCTTATCCACGAACGGTGTAAACGTAGCGCTTGGTGTCTTCGGTGTGAACGCATTCTGCGAATGTATGGCACCACCGTTCTCGTTCTCCCCAGGCCGGCTGAAGACTTTGAACGGAGTCTTGGCATTCTCATCGACGAAGGGTGTGAACGCGCGAGCTTCGGGAGCATCTTTTTTATTCTCTTCTGAAAAGACGTCGCGGCGGGGTACGATCTTGGCTCCGTTGGTAGCGGGAGCAAAGACCTTTGAGAAGACTGCTTCAGGTGGCTTTTCGTCTGTAACAGAGGGTCTGAGGCCGACGCGAGGCGCGTTTTCGGTTTGCGTGACTGGGGTGGCAACATCTTTGGCACTGAGAGCGGGGCGTGGCATGACTACTGGTGTTTTGTGTGTGTCCGAGTCCACGAAGGGTGTGGACTGGAAGACTCTCAGGGATGGTTTCCAGAAGGAAGAAGTTGAGGAAACTGACCTTGACTGCAGGTGTAGCCCGGTCGGGCTGCGCATTCTCGTCGACGAATGGGCGGAAAGCTGGAAAGGAATGGCTCAGCAGCCATCCTTGAAGAAAACAGGGAAGTAAACTCACTGGCAGGTGTCTTGGCTTTGGCATTCTCATTTTCGCGGGCAAAGGTCAGACGTGGTGGGACAGCTGGGGTCACAGGTTCGATCTTCTTCACAGGCGCATGCTTGCTACCAGGAAAGATCTTAGTCTTGTCTGGCGAGTTGTACATGCCAAATACATCCGCAAGCGCTTCCTTTGTGTTGATTGTGACGGTAGGCTCTGTACCCGCCATGAGGCTCTTCCTTCTGCTAATGTTTTTCGTTGACTTTGAACCATCGTCGTTGAAATCAACTTGGGCAGAGGAGGTCGAGTAGGCCATTTCCGAGGTCGGGGGCGGGCCCCACTTCTTGCCAAGGAGACCCATCGAACGTGCCCGCGCTTCTTGTATGCTATACTCCATTCCATCTGAGAAGAGTAACGATAGATTAAACCTCAACTTCTCTGGTCGTTTGCCAGGTGGCGGAGGTGCCATCATTAGGGCATAGCGGGAGGCAGCGGTAGAATTAGTGGATATTAGGTTGGCCGTGGGCGCTGGGGAAGATCTCGAGGTGCCAGAAGTATGGTTCTTGAGAGGGTTTTTTCTCAGGACGTCCTCTGCGGGGTTTCCTGAGGATGATTGCTTGGGGGCGGTTCGGGAAGAAGAGGGTGGGGTGGATGAAGATGAGCCCACACGGGCTTGAAATTCCTTGTATTTGCTCTTGAGTCGTTCTAGTGGTCTCACTTGTTTCTTGATGCCTCGTCGATAAATGGTATCTGCATCTTGTTTCCTGATATTGACAAAGTATGAACATGTGCTGATGGTCTGACGAACCTGTGACTTACCTTCCTTCCAGTTCCAAGGCATTAGCATATTCTTCGTATAGTAGCGAGTACGAGATTCCAATCTCGTTTGTCATAAGGTATTTGTAAATCGACAAGGCGGCATGGCGTTCGCAGCGTTTTGCATATAGGGTCCATAGTTTCAGATAACGTAGGTCCGCCTTATATAAGGGATCATTCTTGAATTTCCGAGTGGACTCTTCCAGCAGCTCCAGCAGACCTGACTTTGGGTCGTCCTCGCCGTAGCTCTTTATTGTCCATTGTACAAATTGATGGTAGATTGCCAAAGGATCCTCTTCTTCGTCCAATGCGGTGTCGAGTTGTTTGCGGTATTGTTGGCGTTGTAATTCCCGCTCGTCCTGTATCGTTGAGGAAGATGGTTTTGAGGAGGAAGAGATTGAGGTGCCCTTGTTCATGGCAGGTATGGATAGATTCAACGAGCATTTAACTTGCCAAATCCCGATCGCGTCGCGTCCTCAGCATCATCACGTGATCATCGTTATTACAAGTGGACTCAACTCGGCACAGGCAGCTGCTACGTATAAACTCAAGGAAACGTTACAAAAATAAGGAATCGAAGGAAAGGAAGAGATGACACGTCAACGTTGAGAAGCGAACATGGTTTCAGCGCAAGCCAAAAAGCGTGTCCTCCCTCGTGCATCAACTCTCAGGACCTCTCGTGGACTGTTCCACTTCATGCACCGCCGAAACGGAACTACTCCGATGATCTTAGGGCCAACGATGTTGAGCGCAGAAGCAACGGGCTGGGGTGCCAGAGGATTAACAACCGGTATCGCTGTGACAAGGGGCTCAAGTCGCTCAGTGCCCAGCTTTGGTAAGACACGCTTTCCGAGCCACGGATGACGTACGGGTGCTTGAGTGTGTCGATTAGAACCTGCATCCAAGCTGCACACAGCTGCGAGGCTGGCAGCATTAAAGTGACCCTGGTTCAGCTCCAGCAGCCAACAGAGGTCCGCCCATCCATCCTTCCCCGGGACATCTTCAAGCCGCGCACGACGAGCAAGTAACCCATTCAATCCTCTACCAAGCTGGTTGTGATCGTCGAAATTGCCTAGGTCATCTCTTCGCAGGGCTTCGACGATAAGGGAATGGATCATGGGCTGGCAGTCGACAGGATTAGGGGAGGACTTCATAATAGCGTGGAGGTGCAACGCGTCGTTTCTCTTCTCCGCCTCGTTTCGGATACTACGTCGAAATTGTTGGCCGGTTTGATGGTCAAAATAAAACCCCCCTAATCATTGAAATCACGTTCTGGGCGCCGAAAATCTCAGCGATGGTAAAGAGACGACTGTTCCAGTGGCAATCCAAAGAGATATGTCTGCACTCGGCCTGGTTGCAGAACACTATCACGTTGGCAGCTCTGGAAAAGTTGTCTGCAAGGCGACCCAGCTCCAAGTTGCGAATATCTCTGTTCTCTTTGCCGTCGTCTACTCGAGGTCCCTTGGATAAGCACAGCTCGTCGATCCAGATGTATTCCGTCCAGGAAGGCGTGGTAGAGTCGGACGTTGGTGGGTGAAGGGTCAGAACGTAGTTTTTCACCACTCCGACGGCAACATTTCGACGCTCTTCGAGGGTGTACCTCCGAACTTGAGAGGCCGAGGAATTGGAAGAAGTGCTGGGTACGGGTGTTCTAAGTAAAGAGAGAGCGCCGATGAAAGAGTAACTGATGGCGGTGTATGGAACAGTAGGAGCTGGATAATACATTTGCCTCAAGCTGAATGAACCATCTGGCTTTGAGCGTACTTCGACAAGAAAAGTAGGCTTGTACCCCGTTGGATTGAATCGAGCCATACCGCCGCCTCCCGGGGCGGAAGCAAGGATAGCTTTGTAGGGAGAGGTTCTCTCCCAGAACCAAGCCGCTTTTAGAGCTTTCCATACTCGCTCGTAGGGGAGGATGAAGAAAGGTGCAAACGCAAAGGCGAGGAGTAGTCGCGCCACTTTTCCCAGAAAGTGGTTCCAATCGAATGTTAATCGAGGGTCCCTGACTTTGGAGAACAGTCCACAGCCTTCAACGCCCATTTCCTCGTACAGGAGGTATTTCGGCTTGGCGTTCCTCCAAACGAAAACGAGTGAGTCGTATATGAGTATCAGGGCTTTGGGAAGGGCGTATGCAATAAATGCAACGATCAGACTTGCAATAGTGAACGAGATGACGTCGCCAGAGGACGGTGTGTTGGTAGGAGCCTTCGGTGGAACTGGGTATTGAAAATCAAATGGACAAGCCGGCTGGCCACCCCATACACCATCATCCAGCATTGAGTCCACTTTAGATAAAGTGAGCACTCAGGGCGGCAAGATGAATCCAGAGGCAGGTACTTACAGAGGTAGTCAACTACCTTGGGCTGGGTTGCGCTCCATCATATTCCTCCTGGCACACACATATAAGAGGATATGGTGAACAGCACCAGGTTGAAATGCTGTTGTCCGCAGCGTTGCTTCTATCCCAACTCGCCGTGTCCTCACTCGTGGCTCCCATGATGCCCGCGATATCCTATAGTACTGCTTCAACACGAAGGCATCCTCGTTCGCAGATCGGTGGAGAACCAGTGCTGTTACACATTTCCACCTCACATTGAACTCCATTATGCCTCCCAATACATTAGCACTACGACGCACCAATGCAGACGAAAATAAGAGCCCCTGCGCGAAAATCAGTTTCTACACTAAATAGATATATCGTACCGTAGTTTCGGCTTATCAATGAGTATTATCCGGCCACATCAGGCCACAACTCCGACCCCTAAAGGTTTCATTATACGTGATTCATCTATGGTCAATTATGAGCATCTAGTGCAGAATTTCGACTCTACTCGTGGTGATCAAAAGTGATGAATACCTATGTAATACTCCCATGACTTTATTGAACATTCGCGATATTTTGCTCCTACATGGCTCATCATCAGCATAGCCCTAAAAAGAATAGGCTCATTGGAGCTTACAAAGTCACTGAAAATGTGGCTGAAGCTGCATGTCTTGAAGGTCTTCTCTATGCCATGGCTTGGAAGATCATACATATGGAAACTGGCTCTACAGCCAAATAATGATGCTCAGGGTGACCAACAACCATTACCAAGAGGGCTGAGAGGTTGATCATCCACGAAGCAATCTCAAATTGTCTCAATCACACTACTAAAGTTTCATGCTCTCAAATCACATTTGCCATGCTTGATCATTAATGTTTTTGCTGTGAGAATACAAGGTTGATGATAATGATGATGTAATATTCCTCACTTTTGATCACCACAAACAGGCACATCTTTTGCAAGTGTACTTATATCCATTTGACACATTTTAATTAGTTCTTCATTTGCTCAAACAGAAGAGAGCACTGAGCACAGAGTTGGACTCATTTGAACATGATCTGCCTCCCAAATGTCACCCTGATACTTAGCAGGGGCTCAGATGTTGAATCCACAGAGACTGCAATTCAAATATGCTCCAGATAATGGAAAGTCTGCAATTTCACAAACCATTGTTGAAGAATGCAAGGCTGCCAGTTTCCTTGGCACAGCTTTCTTCTTTTTGTGCCTCAGCAATTGCAATGACTGTCACTATATTCTCACCACCCTCATACATCAGCTTGCTATCCAACACTTGTACTACAAACAAATTATCACCCAGCACCTTGTGGTTGATAACTCTATGCTTCTCCAGAAGAATTTGCAGACCCAGTTCAAGGAGCTCATCATTGAGCCATTCAGGGTCTTAACAACCCATTGGCCTTCCCATTGCCAGCAACCACTTCTCATTGTTATTGGTGGTCTATATGAGTGCAAGAACATTGAGGCACAATACCTGTTTGTCAACCTCATAAACAAACACTCTTGGACACACCTCCTGTGGATGGTTTGCAGCCACCCCAAGTAGCATCTTAAGTGTATGCTTTCCAACCTAGATATCTACATCCACTGCTTGTGTGAAGAATTATCCATGGACAATGCTGAATCTCAGGGAGACATCTGCCAGGTTTTGTAGGATGGTTTTACAGACATATGCCAAAGGTTCTCTGACAGTCTTGGTAACAAATGGCCCACACCAACTGACTTACCACAACTTGTGACAGAGGCATCCTTTGCCTTTATCTCAATTCTTCTTAAATACATTGGCAAAGAGTATGGTGACTCAAGAATGCAATTGAAAGTAATTCTTCAGTTTATTGGCATCAGTTCACTGAACAAATCTCTGTCATGCTCTGGACATCCTTTATAACCAAATCCTTTCTGAGGTTCCACAATATATATTTTCTACCACTATGTGCATCCCTTGATCTGTGTATTGCATATGCCAACAATGGACTATCAGCCTCAAATATCTGTAACTTTCTTAGCCTCAACCAGAGCACTTTTTACTCTTCCCTCTAGAGATTGCACTCCATCCTCAGGGTTCCAAACTGGTCCTGTGCTACTACCAGCAGTGTTCATTTCTGCCACAATTCATTTGTGGATTTCTGAAACCCTACACATTCCAGTGACTATACTGTGATTCATTCAAAGGTTCACTTGGATATTGCTATCTATGCAATTAAATCTTGTTCTCAGGAAAAACTGCAGGCTTGACAGTATGGGCCACATCTGTGAATGTTACACACCATACATTTCTAATTTGCATCTTTAGACAAGCCTGAATGTTGCTCTATCCAGCTGCAAGCAACCTGGGCTGCTGACCAAGATTTGGATGACAACTCCCTTATGGTTATTGGGAACTTTGCTGCCTGGGTATGCTGGAAAGCTTGCTGCAATGTGTGTGTGGAGAAAGCTGACCTGTTACGACCTTTGTTATGCACTCAGGTTGCAACTAAGGCAAAGGCTTGAGGATGAGCAAAGGGGAAAGAACTAGTTGGTAAAGCATAAGGAATACAGGTGCTCTACCTAGGGTTTATATACCGTTAAAAGATGTAGCTAAGAATAGGTGAAACAGAAGGATGAATAAGGCTATGCGTCATGAGTGAGTCAGTGTGTTACAGTGGAAACATCAAGGGGCTGAGACAAAGGGGCTGAGACAATGTATGAAACACTGCGATCGCTAAGCACCTCTAAGTATAGATGAAACGTATAGATGAAACCGTAACATCACCCTCCTCTCAAGGCATCATGTCCTCATGAGATTACTGTATGAGTCC
>JAEUWK010000663.1:45882-56633 GCA_018524425.1 Podaxis sp. AQ795752 | reverse complement strand
GTACTGGGAGTAACATCCTTGTACTTGACTGCTTCTCTCGTTCAACTAGCTCGAGACCTCAGAACGTTGAAAGATTTACAACTACGGAGGACACTTCATAAACGTGCGCTTGAGACATACAGTAAGTACCCCTTGTCATGGTCGAGCCACGGAATATTGACAGTTTGGTCCACTAGGCCTTGTGGGTGCAGATCATCCCAAGCGGCTTCCAGTTCCGGAGAACTACGTGAAGATGACAGTGCAGGAGAGCGTGCATTACGCTCTTACGGAGCCGGAGTCAGAGGACGAGTGGCTGTGGACCGCAACAATAGGCGACGGACACGTCCGGTTGGGAGACAAAAAGCGGATGTTTGCAGTTGCTATGTTCCATCAGCTACATTGCCTTCGAGGGATGAGGAACGCGCTGGCGAAAGGATGGCATCGCATCGGACGCTCAAGGAAGCGACATATTCACCACTGTTACAACTATTTGCGACAGTGGACATTGTGTACAGCAGACGTTACGCTAGAGCCGGGCGACTTTACGAAGCGCAACTTTACGGTGGAGAGACAAGGTGCAACACATACGTGCATCGATTGGAAGCCGTCATACGAGTTTATGAAGGACAAATGGGTTGAGTGGGAGGAATTCCGTGTTGCGCGCAACATCCCATGGCATAATCCTGATTAGTATGGGAGCATAAACTGAGGCGGGTTATATCCAAGAATTTGTATCATAGACAGTATGCTGGATCTTTGTCGGGATGGTCAATAAAAAGGAGAATTGATCAATCTTGTGCGCCACTCACCTTATCCAACTACGCCATACGTGTCTTGTCCGTCCGACCCCCGATCCTTGAGCCCGGTAACGATTCGATCTTTCACCACTGCTTCCGCCAGGTCCCTCATAAGGTTTTTAAGTGTCTCTAGAATCGCGTGCGACGTCTCTACAGGATCCTGAGAAGGACCCTGCATGATGATGTTATGAAGTCCCTCCAAGTGTTCTCGAACGATCCCATGAAGTTCTGGCTTTGTTTCCAACAAGTGCTGCACAGCTTTATTGAAGGTCTCGTCCTGCCCCTGCTGTAGACCACTCAAAATCTCGAAAAGGTAAGCAAGCAAGTCTGCAGCATTAGAGAGGTCGTAAGAAGAGTATTTGGCATCGGCGCGTTGTATTAGTACGAGGACCGAGAGTAAATAGATTTCGTCCAGCGCTTCTTGAAGCAATTTAACGAGAACCAGTATGGAGAATGCCGTCGCAACTGCGGGAGCCCTTGTGAATTCTCCCTCGTGTGTAAGCACTAACCAACTTACCATAGAACGCCCCTTTCCATTTGGACCGGGGGGTCCCATCTTGCCGATACCATAAGCGTGTTTTCCAAGTATAAGGTTGTAGAAGAGGCTGGTAAAGACAACGAGGAGTCGAGCGATAGCTTCGAACAGACGCTGATATTACATTGAGCCCAAGGCGAGAACGTATTGCAGTTCTCAAGACCAGCATGAACAGGGTTGGGAGTGGAGATGGGAGTTGTTGCAGACAGTGTGCATCAAGTTTGTTTATGTAACTTTGCTTTTAAAGCCATTACTAATGTAAATGTAATGGTCCATCCCAGGATCAGTTTCTCATCTACGTCCAAGGTGAATACAGTTGACTCAGTCGTGTACTCTACCGCTCCTGATCCCTGCCATAAAGACACGTCTACTAGCAATTACTGACGACGCCCTGCCCAGCCTCGATCGTGCTTGAGACCTTGTCTTGCGCAGCAGAGACAGCTGAAGTCACATTAGGATCGGTCCTGTGTTTCATTTGTCAATATTCAACATTGAACGACCAGAGGCTACGGGACGACATTACTCACGAGTTGATGCTAGAAAGGGCGGTCATAGCATCATTCAAGCCACTCTCTACCTTGTCTCGTTCCGCGGCCGGTGCCTTCTGGCCTGTGAGTAAAGCGGCGGCAATCTTCCCGATTGCACCCTTCGCGCTATTGAGGGCGGTGCTAGCCTGGCCAGCAGCGGCGACAGTGGCAGCATCACTAGAATTACTCCATCAGATTGTTGTCTATCATGCGAGGAAAAAAATATTCCTCCTCACCCAGAAGCGGCATTTTTTACGGCGTTGACGGCCGATGATGACTGAGCAAGCCTGCTAACGGTCTGGAAGCGGGCGACGTTGCAAGCGATGCCGCCAATCTGACGCTTGCCAAAGATGCCTACACCAACACGGCTCAGCCGGCCATTCCCTGTATTCTGTTGGGACAACTTACGACTGTTACTAAGGCCGGCGGGGTTATTCGATCCCTTGGCGGGACTATTTGGGCTTTAGGTGAGCGACACAGCTCCAACTTGTCAGTCAATATATGAAACTTACGTCGAGGTACTAGGCGAGGTATTATTCTGCGTGGTGGAAGTATCACCATCGTTGGTATCCGTAGAATTGGTTGAAATTCCATCAGCGCTACCAGTGTCATCAGTGGTCCCAGTGGAAGATGAATCCGTCGAAGAGGCATCCGAACCCTGGTCAGTCCCGGCAGACGTGCTGTTACCATTGTTGTTGCCGGTATTATCGCCCGTATTAGCGGCCCCAGCGTCACCAGCGTTGGCGTTGGCAGCATCCCCGCCGCCACCACACTTCGCGACGACATCCTGACCAGCACTGATCGTCTTCTCCAATTTCGACTTGGCATCTTCAACCATACCAGTAACGGCGCTATCGGTACTGTTTATCCGAATGTAACTACTCAACGATCCCCAATTTGGCCCATCAGGAAATAACTCACGTCGTAATGTTGTTTAAGGCCGTTTGGGCCGTGAGCAAGCCTTGGCTGACTTGATCCCTTGCGGCAGCGGGAGCTTGCTGGCCAGTGAGGAGGGCACCAGCGATGGTCTTGATACCATCACTAGCATCTTGCAAGCCTCCTTGAGCGGTAGTGGCAGCATTAGCTGCAGCAGGGTCACTGGAGCCCGATAGGTAAACAACCCTCTCACAAACTAGGATCATGCCATTCACCTCGAAGAAGCGATTTTGTTGACAGCATTAGTTGTCTGGCGAAGACCAGTAACTGTCTTCAAACGAGCAACGTTACACCCTATACCACCGATTTGACGGGGCTCGACTGGGACTGTCACGTGTGAATACGTCATGAATCCCTTCGAAACCATATAACTTACCAGCAGAGACAGAGGAAGAGGCCAGAAGAAGAGCAAGAAGATAACCCAAAACGCGAGCCATCGTAACAAATGCAAAGACAATAAGCGCGAATCAAAAATAAAGGCTAGCCCGAGCAAAAACGACGAACGAAGTCAAAACTCGAATGGCCGAAACAAGTAAGCAAGATGGTTATGAACTAGATTAACTGCAAGTAGACACCAGGTCTAAGGAAGAACGACAGGGTCCAGGACGAAGAAAGAGAAAGGAAAGGATGGTCAAGATTGATGCCTCTCTCATTCCTCCCAAGACCTTCCACTTATACTTGCCTCTCCAGGTCACTCCCAGGCTCCTTCGCAACTGGCGCTCGAAAATAGCAAAAGGTCAGAACTACCTGGAGTCATAAACTCCAACAACTTGAATCAAAGGCAGTGAGAGAAGATCAGAAAAATGTCAGTGCAGTAGGGATGGCGACACCCTAGGCTGCAGGCTAACATGCATCCCAGAATTCACAAGGTCGCATCATAATCATACCTTAAATATACAGAATTGTCAATTCATGCAATACTAATAATAGTGCGAATATTTGATGCCAACACATTGCACTAACACGAGGAGCGAAAGAACACAATTTCATCAACGCCTTCTCGAAGCAATCAACGATAACCAGTACGGAGAATGCCGCGGCAACTGTGGGAGCCCTTGCGAATTTTCCCTCGTGTGTAAGCACTAGCCAACAACATAGAACGCTCATTTCCTTTGGGCCAGAGGTCCCATCTCGTCGGTACCATAGTCGCGTTTTCTAGGTATGAGGGTGTATAACAGGCTGGTAAAGACAGCGAGGGGTTTGACGGGGACTATCAGGGTGTGAGTACGTCATAAACCACTTCGAAACAGAGGAGACGAAAAGAAGGGCGAGAAGATAGCCAAAAAACGCGAATTGCAAAGACAATAAGTACGAAAAATGTAGGAAGTTGAATGCGAATCAAAGACAGGAGTTAGCCTGAGCGGAAATGACGGTAATTCTAAACGAAGCCGAATCTTAAAGAGCTGAACAAGCAAGCAGGGTCATGAACAATAGATCGGCTGTAAACAGACGCCGGGTCTAAGGAAGGACAACGGGGCAGGCCGAAGAAGAGGGAAGAGAAAGGCAACGGGCAGTCAGGGTTAGTGTTTCTCTCGCTCTTCCCAGAACCCCTTGTTTCTCCGGCTCATTTCCAAGCTTCTCGCAACCAGCGCTCGAAAACTACAATAGCTCGGTGGAAAGGTCAAGGGCTTGAATCGAGGGCAGTGAGAGAAGATCAGAAAAGCATCGATCCCGCAAGGGTGGCCACCGCCTAGGCTGCAGGTGAACAAGCACCTCAAAACTCACGGGCGAAGTTGCATCGTCATCAGGCTTCAAATGCACAAAGGCCATCAACTCATTCAACGCCAGTAATAACACCCAGGAAAAAAATCAGGCTCACTACACAAGCTGCGCAATATCATGGGACACACACACACCCTCTGAGCGACCCGCTGATGATATCGGGGACCGGGGGAAAAGCCAAGTCGGAGAATCTTTTGGGGCACTGTCGAGTGCATGACTTAGCACCCGTCCACAAGAGCAGTTCACGATCCTTCCAATCCAATGTCAACTGACAACCTCGACAATCGAAGCTCACGATAATTTAACCAGAAAGCAACTGATGTAGAAATAACCTGATCATGAATCCATAAGTCGCCTGGCAACTTGCAACATTTTTGATGCACAGTCGAGTTTGTGTACTTCTGCGTCTTCGCTCGAGTAGCAGTGTACCATCATTTGATCGCCAAGAGGTAACTTGGGCATCATGCTTATTTTAGACGAACAGACGAAGTGTTAGCGATTCAGGAGGTAGACAGGGTATTTGGCGCGTAGCAAGGTTACTGTAGGTAAATTTGACCTTTTCGTTACACTCACAACTTGGTCCTCTTGCCCGCTCAAGCCGAAGCTAGAATACAGATAACATGGTATTTTTATTTACATGAGTATAGAAGGTATAAATCGAACTGTGCTCGTACAGTACGCAAATGATAAGGGGATATCAATAGTAAGTCATGGGTTAAAGGTGAAGAAGTCAAAGAAAAGGTAAACAGAGAGCAGCACGGACAACCTACACAAACGATAAACCTACACTATTTAGCTACATATATCAAGCATGATCACCACAGAACGGTTGGAAATGGAAAACAAAAAGAAAGCATTATACATACAAATACACCAATGGTTTTCTGTCCTTCCGCGGTGTGGTAAGGTAAAGCAGAGCCAACCGGGTCTGGAGAAGTGTGGCAAGGAATGCAGGTGAAGGTGCCACGTTGACTGTTATCTAGTCTCATCCTCCTCCGGCAAGCTCGAGGATTAGCCGACAAGCAACATCCATGAAGACATAAGGCGAGATCACTTCGTCTTCCCTGACAAGCTCCTTGTCTCGCTTCGCCAGCTCCTCATCAGAGAAGCTGGGATCATAGATAGCCATATCGAATTTCCCAGCACCGGGTTCCGTTGACGCTCGATATGATTTCTTGTGGTGGAAATCGACGAGGTAATTAATTGAATCGACCATATACAATTGGAGATTCATCAGGACCTGAATAGAAAGAACCGTCAATTTCGTAACGGGTCAGTGGTAATAGGTGATGGGGAATTTACCACAACGTCTTGAACTCTCGCCCGCGTTTCTACGAAGTAGATTCCCGAAGCAGCCTTGAGATCAACATAACCACCGCCATCGTATTCCCTTGCCCGTTCAATGGTGACATTGCCTCGTTTAGCTCTTAGACCCCCGAGACCCCCGAGATTACGCTTCTCCTTCCATTCCATCCCTAACGCCCGCAGTGTTCTATAAATCTCCAGCATGACCTCCATCGGTGGACTTCGACTCCGGATACCAAAGTGCCACTTTGTCCGATGGCGTCTCTCTTTCCCACCAACACCAGATCGCTTGGCGGAGATGTATGATGTAAGATGGTGTTGCTCTGGCAGTTGTACGGGTAGGGAGGAGTTAAGAACGGCGAAGGTATTGGCGTAGGGATTGGTCGGATCAATCGAAGGGGACATGAAGTCAAGTTCATCTTCCTCGGCATCATCATCATCATCATCACCGTTGAATTCTGCCTCGAACGGATTGTCCTCAGTATCATTCCCCACAGGTGAGAGAGCGTTTGGAGAGAGGATGTTGCGGGGCTGGTGAAGGTGGGTTAGGTCGTGACACAAGATAGAATGATGACACATACATCCATGGCTGCCAACTGAGCGTCACGTTCAGCTTCTGCGAGATCGGCCACTGGCAATCAAGTCAGATGGGCTCAGGCTATTCAACAGATGGATTACGTACAGCCCTTGCTGCCGCGCTTCTTGTCCCTCAAAAGCAAATACGCCACCTTGACAGAGTTTCCTTGGACGCCATCATCTCTTCTCAAACAGTTCCAAATGTCCTCCTTCGTTACGTCGGCCAATCTAGATGCAAGGTCTTCGACAACATCTTCTTCAATCTTCCCAAGCCCTTCAATAATTTCAAAATCCAGCTGTTTGGGAGGAGCGACGAGAGCGGTGAGGGGCACGGGTTCAGGTGCAAGGGGAAGGGGTGCAAGGTAACGAGGCAGATCCTTGGTGAAGAAAGGATGTTGAGTAATTTCGGGAATGGTAATTCGCTTTACAGGGTCGACGACAAGCATGGCACTGATGAGACTTTTGGCATCTGAAGAAAAGCTACTTGGCATATGGAAATTACCCTCTAGAGGAATGAGAATTCAGTAGTGAACAAGGAGAAAGGTTTTGCGGACGCACGGGTGATTTTGGAGAACAGCATGTGTACATCGTCATCCTCGAATGGCAACCTCCCAGACAGCATCACGAACAGGATTACTCCAGAGCTCCATACATCAATCTCCGGGCCAGCGTACACTCCGCCACGAATCACCTCAGGAGCAGCGTAATTTGGGCTGCCACAACTGGTAGCAAGGAAGTCACCATCGCTGATTTCGTTCGAGAGGCCAAAATCGGTGATTTTCACATTAAGGTCATCATCCAGGAGAATATTTTCCGGCTTCAGGTCTCGATGGACAATCTTGAGACGATGAGACCATTCGATGCCAGAGATGATCTGCTGGAAGAATTTCCTCGCGCGCGATTCGGGCATTCTACCATTGGCGACAATATAGTTGAAGAGCTCTCCACCAGCATATTCGAGAACGAAGATGATGTCTGTCGGCGTCGATATGACTTCGTATCTAACAACGCATGGACCACAGCTGAGGAAAACTCATGGCTAGCGGCAACCGCGGAACTCACTCACAGTTTGATGATATGAGGATGTCGAAGTGTCCTCATATACTCGTACTCGCGCCGAACACGGGTTTTGGTCTTCTCTCTGTGTATGACAGCCTTTGAAATATACTTCATTGCAACAATATGACCTGTTACGGTGTGTTGCGCCACTGCGAGGAAAGGCGATTAGATAGGCATCATTAGACGGCAGGGGTACGTACTCTTGACTTTGCCAAAGGTCCCCTCTGCTATGTCGCGAAGTACTGTGTATTCACCCAGCTTCGAGGCCGGGAATACTTCTGGTATCTCACCATCGGACTCACTCATTGTAAGGGGAGAGATGACTGAAGAGTTAACGGACGACCTGGACCAATTCAGACCCGCACTTAAGGTACCCCTGTATGGCTGTATTTGGTCCACAATTGTGGGGTTAGGGGCTACAGGTACCCCACCTCGCTTTGCTCGTCACATCAAACTGTCACATCGGCCAAAGGCGCCTAGACAACACTACATCAGTAAATCCATGCACCAACACAGCTTCCCAGGTAGGCGTAACAAGTACCCGAATTTGTATCTCTTGCTATACGTCGAATTAGAACGCGAGAAAAAAATTGTAACCAAGGTATGCAAGAACACATGGGGAGAGTATGAGACCAAACTAAGAATGGGAAGGGGAAAAGCGCAAAGCAGGGGTAGAGCAAAGGTGGGGTGAAGCGCGGTATGCTTTACTTGTTACATGGAAACTAGTGGACAGTATGAACACGCGACAGAGAGTGTAACAAAATAATGCCGGAAATATTACAAAGTTACAGTAAAGCTGGCGGAAATCCTGCAAACTACATTCAAAATTTTTGGAGGAAAACAAGTCATGCCAGGTCCAAAACAAGGAAATACTTTCCATCATAGTGCAGAACAATACGTCCAGATGATTCATCGAACGCCGCAATGTCACGTATGCTCCACGTTAAGTGGGATGGCCGTGTATGTCGCTTCAGATCCATACCACAGGGATTACTAACAGAGTAAGTCGCAACATCAAGCACGGTATCCGACTGGAGGAAGAGAGCCGTGGATGGTCCAAAGGCCGTTGAAAAGCGTTTGTTTGCATTGAATTGCAGACCCCCAATCTTGGCCACGGTCGGCGGAACAGTAGGGTCTTGGTTAATTGCAATTCTCTTGACCTCATTCTCGCAGAGTGTGACCAGATACGTATCAGTAATCCCTTTGAAGGGAACTGAAAGCAGAGTAGGATTTACCGTGGCGGGCACATGGTGTAAGGATGCCAGGGCCAAGGATGTGTTGTCATATATGATTGAGTAGATATTGATGAAGCCTAGAGTGACAACGCCGAGTTGGTTGTTGGGCAACAAGCAGACTTGCGCCAGCGTTGGCTTGTCGATTATTAGCGCGGATGAGGACAAAATTCAAGTAGGGCTCACCGGTGGTACTACCGCAGGGAGCCTTGCCTCAGAAACCATGTGAGGCTCTGTAGTGTATCGCCGAAGTTCTATCTTTGTGGTCTGCTTGCCTTCATCAGCATGATCCCAGCGTAAACAACACTGTAGAAGATAGTTCTCGTCGAGAGCCAACGAAAGCCGAGAGCCCTGCCTTGGCGATTCTTGTATGCTTACGATGGGAGTTGCTACGAAGAAAGCCTCTAATCCATAACCCACGAGGCTGACTCGATAGATAAAAATATGGGCCGGACCTGTCGAAACGTTGATCCGTGTGAAACAGTTGTTCATTTGACAGTAGGTGGACTTACCATCAGGTGCGCAGTCCCAGTCGTACACCGCAACACGAAAAGACAAGCGTTCCTCCGACTCGTCTCGCCAGATCTGGAGTCCCCTGAGGGGAGCCACCTGTGTTTTCGACGTTCGAAAGAGGAGTTGTGGACGGGGTTCCTTCCGACTCATGTCCACCACCCGTAGAGCGCCGCTAAAGTCCAAGCCCAACATCCATCTCCCGCCAGGAAGCAGCAGGGTTTCAGCAAAATAGTGTTTACAGTCGACCAGGTGAACGCGGAACTGGGAAAGATGAGGAGAGGCCCAATGCGCTTGAACGCGGAGTCTGCGGAGTGTCCATCGCGCGAGATCCTCTTTAGAGAACTCTTCCAAGGGGAATACTGGCAATGCGGCGCCAGGCTGCGAGCAGAGGTGCTTAATCCGTGTATACCAGAATTGTCGACCAACTGTGACCTCATAAAAGGCTTTGCAGACCTACGGCAGTCCAGTCACATTAGATCGAGGTCATCGAACCCATTCAAGACATTAGAAACTCGGTACCTGTCGGGCAGCAACCAGCGCTTCATAATCCAAGTGGATGAGAATTTCGTGAAGGAGCTCTGGCGGGATAGAGAGAATGGGGGATCTTGAGCTCTGCTGGACAGGGAACAATATAGATTCGTGGCATGGAGGATTATCGTAGCGGGGCCACGACTGGGGTGGTCCTAGCGCTAACAGCATGTTCGAACGATGGGGAGACTGGTGAAGAAGAATCAGGGTCAATGCAACACATATCTGTTAAGAGGGATCTGGCGTCCGCCGGCCGGAGATCGGGCGTAAACCATGTGTCTTTCTGTGTTTCGAAATCTACCTACGGCGATCACAACATCAGCTCTAATCCAAAGCTAACTTCGCTTATCATAAGCGATATGGAGTGTGCATTCCGATATGCATTCGTCAACCCAATCTAGGAGCGTAGAACATCCAACTATCAATCAAGCTCTAGAGGCTTTGGAGCCAGTGGAACTATCATGCCAGTTCAACATTGTAGTCCCCTAAAACTACCGCGCCCTGCGTAGCTACGACTTACTGACCATTCCAGCAGCGTGAGAGTGTGGTCCGCCTCCACAAGGCCCCCACACAAGGGAAAAGATCACGTAGAAGATGGGGAATCACACCGAGAACGAAAATTCCGTGGTCAGATGAGTCATGACAAATCCAGAAGTACTCGTACTAAAATTCATCGAGTCGATAAAGCAGTGTCAATGGTTGATTACATAGTGACACTGATCAATGTCTCGGTCAACAAGGGCCTTCGATACTGACCGGAAATTTCATAGAACAGAAATTTTACCAGGTGAGACCTCAAACGCACCCCATATCGTCAAGGGGGTAGATCAAACCCCCGCAAGTTAAGCCGCTCCTGAAAGAAACACCGAGTGCGTCGTAAAGTGTGAGAATTGCGAGAAGCATTGAGGAAAAACGTTACAGAGCCGAGATTGGTGGAAGCAAATTCCGAACTTTCCACAGTCGGAATAGCAAGATCCTGACATTGTTTGAGCTTCTTTGTGTCATCCTCCCCTACGTTGGCGAGATGACCGAGTAGAGGTGC
>JAEUWK010000663.1:26298-44711 GCA_018524425.1 Podaxis sp. AQ795752 | reverse complement strand
CCAGATATACCAACACGGCGAGGCAACCTCCTTTATCACCCGGCGACACCACCATGAGGCGAGCACAATCCGCCAGACATAAAACCCGACCTCCTCTTGCACTCGCTGCAGATGATCTCGGCGTACTCAGAGAAGGGGACGAGTCTAACGAAGATGTGCTTCGGCGGCAGCTTCTTGAGAAGGACAGGGAGAATGATAGGGTGCGTTTGCTGGAGATCGGTGGAATCTCCCAACAGCTGGCACCTACTTATCTCAACATCAGTTACAAAAGCAGATCCAGATCCTCCAAGCACAACTTGCTCAACGCCCTCCAGCAGAGCGGATCCAGGAACTCGAGAAAGAATATAAGAATCTCGATCTATTACTGCAAGGAACACAGAGAGAAAACGAGAGATGTATGGCTGAGCTAGACAGGTGTGTCTGTATGCTCTGAACCCAACCAAACTCAAGGCACAGAAACCGCTCTACAGAGCAAAGCAACGGGAGAAGATGCTCGAGCAGGCACTCGCCAAACTGGCAGGCGAAAACTGGCAGGTAAGTTGGTTTTGCTCTTGCGAGATTACTTCATGCTAATACTCTACAGTCATCCCTCGACATTGCTCCTGTACCCATCACCACACGACTCGGACATAAGAGGAGCAATACAATTTCATCGTCGCCCTTGGGTATCATTTCAACTGCAGGACAGTCGCCAACGCCGAATAGCCTCGCCCCTTCCGAAGCAAGTGCCCAAACGCCCGTTCTCGATCGCCAGCAAACTCTTGGCCATATTGAGCAGATCCGTTTATTGATTCTTGGTATGGAGCAAAGGCTCGAAACAAGGGAAGATAAGCTCATCAAGACAATCGAACGAGCGGAAGGAGAAGGCCGGAGGTTTGAGCAATTACGGAAAGAGATTAGCACTGGGACGGATTAAGCATTCTGCGCACATGGCCAGACTCAATAGCTCTCTTGGTGATTTTCATGACTGTCATGATATTCTGCAGTTCTCTAGGGACAAGGACGGCATCATATTTCTATGCTCCGGGTTGTATTAGTATCTATGCCGTGATTTTTGAGATGATACCCGCATCTCACTGTATATACCTGGTTTTAACACCCGAGATCCAACGTCAACCCAGCGGGTGCCATGACTGTTGGACATCACAATGCAATGTGACTACGTTCCCTCCACGTCATCTTCTGAGAACAAGAAGTGGCAGGAATCCTAATATCTCACCGGAGAAATTGCTCGAAACCATTGAGCTCCTCAACTCTCAGGACTTGATCGTTTCAATAGGTAGTACAAGTAACGTCAATTATTTTCGGAACGACGCGCATTTTGGATTTTTCGAGTTGCAAAGCCTTGTGGGGCGATGAACTTCTGTTCAAAACCTGGTACTGGAAGGCCAGACCGGGACGGTTATCGACTCGGTGAACTTGTGTGATGGACAAGGCCAGGACGTCGAGTCCGGGAACGATGATCCTCCTCCGATCCACTCCGATTCCATTCCCGGTCCATCGATTACGAGCGTCACCGCGAAACAGCCTATGCCCCCTTTCTGCGAACCATAGATGGCTCCGGTCGACCGCTGCGACGCCGCTAGCCTAGCTGGCGATTTTTTAGAGGATGGCACTCAGTCTGGTTTCGGAAATACCGTGACTAAGGTTAGCCCCAGGTGTTCTACCTTCTTGGTTACTGGTGACTTTGCTTCATGAAACAGGATCTCGTGAAGACCTTCTCCAATTTGAGCAGTATTGCTTTGGCAACACTGGGCCTGGCCACAGTGCATCACCCTCAGGATATGACACACGTTTCGCCGGTCTTCGTGGACTGAGTCTTAGTGTGGGTCTACTCCATCAACTTCCGCGTCCCTCAGGGGTTGGGCGTGCGTCATTTCTATCTCATACTTACGCCACGACGGTATACCAGCACTTGAACTGATTGTTAACGCGGGGGTCTAAGGGCAGCGTTGATCTCTGAAACGTTAGATTGTTCTAGCATGACTTGATTCTTCATCTCCTATACTGAAATGAAACCGTTTTCTGTACAGGCTGCCCGTGGAGTAGATGATTGAGACTGGCCTCGAGGTCGATTCTTGTGAACGCCCGGTGTTGCTATTCAACTAGCTCAGAGTCTACGCTCACCTACCCTCTCATTGCAATCATTCTGGTCAGAGGGGCTCAGAGGCTCTCTCACTTAATTTGATCGTGGAAGGTTGCAGGTTTACTCTTATGCAGCCATTCAAAATCAAAGAACGACGAGCTTCCCGTAGTAATGTGATACATGCCATACAATAATCTACAGGATACTCTGAAGGTTGCCATTGATCGTCGCCCGGCTGTGATTCTTCGCAATATCGATCAGTGTCGCGAGCAACAGGAAAAAAGGTGTCACTTTGCTACATCTGACTCATACTCACGGACTTTGAAAGTGGGTATTAAACGGTGTTTTGCCAAAGCACGAGTTTGTATCTCGTGGACAGGTAAGGAGTGCATCAGTAGAAGTTGTGTGTTCTGAAGCTGCAGTGTCTGTCATGAAGTAATGATATCCTCAGGCGAACTCGAGCCGTTGGAGCGCAGCTTTGATAAAGGATAGGATCATTGTGGCATTAGTCTAGCTGTCCTTGACTTGTTTGTTGTGGCCGGGTAGGACAGCTAACCGCAGTACATAGTCAGAGTCTAAACTGCAACCTCCATTTTACCACGCAAGTAGCTTCCAATAGGCTGTATCATTGTCATTGTAAAGAAGTCTAATATTAAAGTCTTCTTGACATTCTCCGTTCCAACTTTCAATTCGCCTTCTCGCCGACCCCAACCTGAGGTGGTTTAATTGAATTACTTCACCATGGCTCCTGACCCATATGATCGTTACAGCCTGCTTCGCGTCCCACACCTAGGTTACGCGTAAAGAATTGCACGTTGAGTATGACGCCCATATCAGATAATGGATTGGCGTATCATATGAGTGACTGGTGACGACATGTGAGAATGTTGAGGAACAGAAAATGTATGTGACAGTGAAACGAACAGCTTTGTTGGTACTTTGCATGCTAGCCTATCTTAATTCTCTATGGCTTCGTATGAGGGACTACAGGAAGTCTCCCTTCTCCTCACCCTGCCTCCGGAGCTCCTCGTTGAAATCTTCAGGCACCTCGATTATCGAGGGCTCATTGGCGCCAGACAGGTGCGTTGTCTGTCTTTCCCATTTCTACTTTCATCTCAGGCCCAACCCAACAGACTTGTAAAAGACTGTACGAGCTGACGAGCTGCAAAAAATTTTGGTTGGCCCTTGCCTGCGACCTCTCTTCAGAACCTGGCATCGGAAAGCTGTGGTATCCACTGGGAAATTACTCAGAAGATAAACTTATGCAGTGGACCCTGCGTCGACTTCGAGCTCGAGAACGATGGCTCTCCAGCTTCTTACAACCTCTCCGATTTCCGCCTCGGCTGGTTAAACTCGGCCTCCCGTTTCACCCTTTCAGAGCAGAACTTCTTCGCGGTGGACGATGGCTGTTTGCAGTGGTATACAACGGAACTATATAGGCCGTGGATTTGGATCAGGAATCCCCTCAGCCTCGGACGCTCTTCGAGCCTCCGTACTCAGAAGACAACCCCCTTAACGATTATTGCATCTGGATGGACGAATCAAAACCAGGGCTTTCATTTCGGGTCGCTTCATTCTCGGATTTCACCAACCGCAGAAGTGAGCCCACCCTTTCCGCCAAACTGTTTTGCGCTCACGGCTTCCATTCAGGGAAGTCTTGGATACGCATATACCAGGTTGATTGCATCGGCGAAGGCACGTCCTTTGTAACAACGCCTTTTAGTGTTATCCGGGACTATGCTCGCGAAAGTCGGCGGTTTTCTGTGACTCTTTCCAAACAATACTTGCTGCAATGCTGCTCAATTTTGTATACCAGCGATGGCCAAACAAGGGAAGTAATATTGCAATTGCGCCCATACTCGCGAAATTCCACTACCAACTCCAAGCGGTACATTGAAAAGCTTTACAGACTAGTGGGGCCAGTAAGCAGCACACGTGCGTCTGCGATTCTATTCGAGTCTCATGTTTAATTCTAGGCGAACTGTTTCTTTATTTCAAAGGATCGAATTGGATTCGTAACCTCAACTTTCGTGGACATCCTTGCCATCAGCCATCCCTGGCCTAATCCTAAATTGACTCCCCTTCAACATATTGTCATTCAACATGGACCCAGCCCCATCTCCACGCCCTTCATTGGTTCCCATAACGTCTGCCTCCTGGGCATCTGCAAAAATACACTTCAGAAGATTACCATCAATTACGATGAGGCTGCTCCGCCGACAATAGAAGTTCTTGGAAAACTAACATCATCGGGGTCTCAGTTGGAGTTTGGACCTTCAGCGTCTGTCTTCTACCGACCATCGTCTATCTTCTACCAGCCGGACACTTCTATTGACTTCGCTGTCTACGAGGCGTACCCTCACCGGGACTTCTTTGAGTACAAAAAATGCCCTGTTCCATGTCCACCGCCGTCTGAAGTTCTTGATCTTCTCGCATTTGATGACTCGGTTGGTCGCGTTGTATTGGAGACTAGGTCAAGGGTAGTGGACAGGTATCTATTGGTGTTGGACCTTATATAAGGCTTGATGTACATGCATTTATGCCTTCTGTAATTTACCCTATGAAATCTGCCCAATCAAGAGGAATCGCTTCATTGGTATTGCTTTTACTGGTTATCTATGGGTTCCTTGAGATTGCCCTAAAACACCACTATCACTGTTGATGGATCCATCGATCATGCAGAGTTGGATATCTGGAGTTCGCCGCTAGGGACCGATACGAAGAGTCAGGATCATGTAAACATCTACAAAATAGATGGGTCAGAGTGTGACGAGCAACGGCTGTGCAAGGAATGGCCTCATAGGTGGGACGGACTGCATAGACGCGAGGGAACAACCCCGAATGATGACGCCGATTTCAGTGATGTTACGGTAGTACTGGGAACAGTGAAAGTATTTCAAGCCCACCGTAACGAGCACGCGAAGGTTCTACGCAGGACTGGGAGTTAACTTGGACGTTGTCCCTCATAAATACCTCGGAGCTACTTACCACTCAACGGGTTTGGGTCAAAGCCCGCCCAACGGATAACTACTCCATCTAAGAACTGATGTAGTGGATCTTTGCGTGGACTCCGCGCCAAAGCTCCATGGACCTCGCCCGGTATACCTCGCTTTCGTTCCCAATTTATTGACAACGTGTATTGCCTCAGCCATGCTGAGCTCCTCTGGTGACGGTGGATGTTCGCAGTCCACCACGACAGCACTGCCCGCGCTACAGGATTTGGATCGCGAACGTCCTCCGCCGAGAGTCATATTCAAGACCCGGCGTTCTGGTGAAAGGCTGCTTTAGAGGTTTCTGTATTTGGGTCCACGACGAAAATCCGCAGCTGTTAGCGGTTTGCAATGAAACAGTAGTGAGTGTTTCTATAGTTTATCATACGCGGTGTCAGTACTCCAAGCCCGCACAGGGAAGACACGCATTTGTATCTACGACATCCACGCCACCAGCCGAGACGACCCTTATCCAGCTGTGAAGATCTCGACTGCCCTTCCCCATTTCGATGCAATTGGGAGGAGTACGACGAGGATACAGCTGCGTCGGTGCTCGTCACAGACGCCAACCATCGCCACCATTGATCGCCTGGCCCTGGGATAAATTTCGGTAATTTGTTACCAACCTCCTCTTTGATAATGATGCACAAGTCAAGTCATAAACGATCCATATAATATGCTTTATGACGTCCTTTCCCTAATGACCTTGCGCTGCACCTATATCTAGCCGCGTGCAGGATGAACATCGACTATGTCGCAGCCCATCCTGCGTCGAGCATATGTAGGTAGGGAAAAAACGCCCATGGTCTTGCACAATGCCTCAGTGACGTCATGGTATATCTACGAGGTGCTTACCCTTATCAGGCTCGCTAGCGTGAAACATGAACATGATGCGGTAAAGATTCGGAATCGAGGGTTATTAAAATTACGAAAAGTACTCTAGGCTGAATATCCATACAAGTGTACAACTAATGTGACAGCGCAAGACAGGAAAAATGGGTTGCGAATGCACCGAAAATAGAACCGAACAAGTGATACATTTGATTTTGTCAACGGAGTAAAGTTGAGCCGGCATCAGCCACTGGCTGCAAAGATGTCATCATTCAATCATCCCCGCACAGCGGAGGATTGAATATGCGGTGTCAAAAAGGGTTCGGCAAACCGTGGTAGTAGAGTGATTGTTACGAGTCGATAAACGAGTTTTGTGCTGAGAGAGAGATAAAGTGCGCCCATTGGATAATGCCGCTGGACTTTTGATGTGTTTTGAGATGGGTTGGGCCCGGATTATCGGCCAGTGAAATAAGGTATCCCAGGGTATCCCGGGTTTTGGGGTCGGGGACCGGTATGAGGAGTCGGGGATTATTTAAAACATCCGCGAATTAGATCGATCACATCGGCGGGTATAGAGGAGTCGGCTTGCGACGAGTAACGACTGCGCAAGGAATGGTGTCATGGGTGGGATAGGTTACATGGAAGCGAGAGAAGAAATGAATGACAACTTGAATGACGCCGATTGTGGGGTGTTGCGGTTTTAACAATTTTGTGCGCCCGTAATGCGTAATGGGTGTGGTGCGTGTAGTGGGGTAGGTTTTGAGAACGAGGAGACGAGCGGGGATTTTTACGCAGTGTCCTTCAAGGAGGCACTGACTCCTTCCGAAAGTGTCGACTATTAGAATAAGTCCTTATACAAGAAAGTATTGACTTACGATCATGACGAGCTTGCTTATCAGGCGATCACAGGATGCAGGTTCGTCTGAGGTTGATGGGGTGCAATATCCCGAGAATATCCCTCACCCCGCATCTCGTTGTACCGGGTAAGAATCCTCTCCAACCTCTTCACTGTCACGTAGAGATGACGGAAGAGTGCTCCGTGCAGTTCCTCTTCGGTCGACCATGGAGCGCTGAGATCGCCCTGCAGCTTCCTGTAACCGGCCGTGATAACCTGCAAGAGCGCTTGCAGGATTGCTTCATCCTGTTCCGGGTCCGAAAAGACGGCCGCGGTGGTGTAGATGAATTTTTCGAGGTTGGTATCGGTAGGGAAACCGTGCGTCAGCGAGGAGATGGAGAGGCAGAAGCACTGCAGTAGGCGAAGGTAGTCGGTGGAATCAACGTCATGGTATTCTTCACTCGTGAGGACCTGCACGAGAGCTTGTCCGCTGGTAGTTTTGGAGAGAGAGTATTGCGGGTCTATGATGGATTTCAGTCTCATGTTAACTAGAAGAGGAACTTTGTTAGTCGTGTCACCCAAATACGACGGAGAGATACGTACGAAGAATCCCAGTAACGGAGAGGGAGAGCAGACCGAGACGGATGAGTCTCTTTTGGCTACGTTCTGGAGACATGAGAGACTATATCTGTTTTGAGAGGAGGGAGGGAGAGAGGGAGCAGGAGACAATGGAGACAATGTTGGGTATGGTACAGAAAGCATTGGAGAGCTTATATACTCTTATATCACTAGCTGCATCGCCAGGAGAATCTTTAAGTTGGAGCTCAGGGACGTGGCTAATGGCGATCATGTGGGAAGTGGGTTGCGATCACAACTGAGCCGAACATCTGTCATCACACGTTTGTAAACATAATCACCTTTCCCTGTGCTGTTCCTTCTCTCTCATGCCTATCTCCTAAGCGTACTTCTCTCGGATATCTCCTCTCCAACCTCGGCGCGCGTACCTCAGAGTCTGCTATCCCTGCAGACTGGTCACGAGTTCATCTTTATCATCTTTTTTCACATCCATGGCATCAGCGTCGACGTAGACCGCCCAAAACGCTCACAAGTAAGAGTTTGACATGCACCGCCCTCAAGGGAGTCCGAGACTTGGCGTGGAAGTCTAACAACGCACGGAGCCGCACCTTGCGCTGTGCCTCCATTACGTGTCTGATGTGTTGCCGCAGTGGTCCTCGTTTGATGATACCACAAGGAACGCAACTACTTTTACTCCTTCTGACATCAGTGCTCTGGGCTGGATACTAACGGCTTAGTGCCCTCTAAAATGAACCCAGTAGATCGTAGTATCAGATCCTCGCTTGCTCTAAATTTGAGCCAGTGGCGGGGGATAAGCGAGTACAGGACCAGGACCTGACACTAGTTAACAGCTTAACCGGTGACAGCAAAATACTAAGACTCCAAGGGGTCACATCCTCGTGCTTCTGACCGAGGCGGAAATTAATCTGTTGAAACATCTTAAGTTTTAGAGTAGATCAAGTCGGTTAGCTGGATGAGACTTGATATGATGGCTCCTTTGAGGCTTAATGAAGACAGTCAACAAGGATCACGATAAGCGCAAACCTACAAAATAGGAAATCTAAGCAAGCAAAAACCCTTCGATCAATAGATAGCAATTCACCAGTCTTTGATCGATGAATACCACCAAAAGCCTCGTGTTGATCGCATTTCTCCTCGTACTGTCACTTTCATATGTAGTGGATCCTTTCAAATAGACGAATAGGCAACCGAAGATCAATTAAACATAGTTCAAGTTATACCATACTGTTTCTCAGGCACAAAAAAAATTCATCTACCAGAAAAGCGACCCCAATCTAATCAATCTATCAAACACCAAACTAAGCATCGAGACATCAACTGCTTACATGTTCAACCCTTATGCGTAGAAATTTTCAAGCCGCCCGGCCCCAAATGGATACTCGTAGCTGGGGCGTGATGTTCGCCACCCACAATAACAATGCCATGGTGATCGTGGTCGTGGTGATCGTAGTGCTCGAGGACACCGCGGAGATCATGGTGGCTGGGAGGGCCATGGTGGACAGCGTGATGAGGGGGCTCGTGGTGGTCGTGGTTATCATGGTGACCATGAGGATCGTGGTGGTCAGCAGGGCCAAATTGACGAGATACCATGGCGGAGTCGGTATCAACATTAGCAGACTCTTCAGAGGCAACATGGGTATCAACGAGCCAACGACGGCTGGTATCAGAATCGGGCAGCGGCGGAGGAACAACAACGGCTCCAGTAGCAATTCCTAATACCTTGTCGATCTGGGCCTCTCGACTGGCAAGTGAGGTGTCGCTGGAATCGGAAGCTTCCTTGTCATCAGAACGCGGCTCCAGTGCTGGATTGGGAGGGAAGACGATCCCAAGGTCCTCTGACAAGTCTTGCGGATCACGAGGAAGAATGTTATTGTCCTGTGACTGTGAAGCCGAGGTCAAAGCTGACAGAGCAGGCAAGGAGGGCACAGGGATATCGAGCTGTGGCTGCTGTGGAGAAGTGGAAGTAGGCGAGTTGGCCTGCGGCTGCTGCGTTGGAGTGGGCAAGCCCTCCTGCGAGTCTGAATGATGTAAAACGCTTCCCAAGCCTTGCAAGACGCCTCCCAAGATCTGTGGACTACGGGGAGCAGGGGTATTCATGGCTGGTTGCGGTTCGGACTCTGGCAAAGGTAAAAGGCCAGACAGGAGTGAGGTCAGGTCCTGTGGGTTGCGGGGAGACACACTTGCTCCAACCATGGAGCTCCCAGGATGCAGGATCTTCGCATTGGCATGAGTGCGGACGTCCGTGCCTGCTGAACCAACGTCTACGGCTGCGGCACCGGGACTGGCTTTGACATTTGCATGTGATGCAACGTCACCAGCCACAGGGAGATCCAGGTCCCTTCGTTGGTCATCTGCCACAGGAGCCCCGGTGGTTATGCGGACGAAGACGAGGAAGGACAAGGTAACCCAGATCGAACGCATGGTGTAAGAGATTGAGGTTTGAGACGAATGATACTGAGCAGCGCAAGGATGGAAGAAAGAGGTAACCGGGATGCTTGTCGAGCCTAAGCGTCCTCTTTTGCTGATGGTTGGAGGACATTTCCAACGCTTGTTATACGAGGCAGAACGTGGATTGAGCGGTGGTATGTTTTCGAGTGGGGGGATCTCCTCTCATTGCTAGAAGCTGTTGAACACTTTCTAGGATATGTCAGTTGACAAGACTAGCAGAGACCTCAGTTCCGGAAGGTGGAGCGTTTGTTGTCGAAACAGAATCAAAATATGCGACAAGTCAATGGTGGGCACCAGAAGACGTTCACTAAGCGTTGGTGAGGTCAATTGCAGAACGCAGAAATCAAGGAAGGCCAGGAATATGGGCGTATCGAATGACAGGGACAAGCCACGGAAGAACAGAAAGCCTATTTTTTCAAGCCCATTCCGATTCGAGTCTTGTTTAGCGTCTGCTAGCCTGGGATGCAATGAGCCAGAACTTGATTAGGGTGAAGAGACACCATAGGATAGGAAAATTGGGCTTGAAATGTTAGCATGCCGCCATTTTTGTTGTTTGATTGATTTGTAGCCTGGTTCCGGCAACAGAAGTTGGAGAACGGTGAATAGCGTGTTCACACGGGAAACGCCCATGCTTATTCACGTGGACAACTATGATTGATGACCAAGATGATGATGTCGATCCCTTCCAAAAGGAATTGAAAGGATCCTTGTTGTTTGACTCCAGAAGGTCAGCATGCAAGTCGATTACCTAGGTCCCCAAAGGGTGCTATGGCGGAATGGTCCAGCAAACCCATCCGACTGGTTGCATTCCGCTGCATACTTCAATCCATTGCAGACATCTTCCACTCAGTTAATCTTCTATCAGCATACGATCATTTCAGTTAACGGCTAGATAAGCAAGTTGACAAATGGTCTATGTTTACTGCACAGCCCATTCCGATGGAGCGTTTAGCCGATGGACTAACAATTCCCATGCGGTGCTACCAAGTAAAGTTAAAGACAGGGAATCTTCCCCCTAAGTCTATGTACCTTTGTAATCAGGGGTCTGGACGGTTAATGTCGTGTGGATCACACCACGCACGTTGGAGATTGTCGGTTCACACCGCTTGTGAGTGAAACATTCTGTGGCAGCGGAATACGATATGGCGTGGGGTGGCAGAACCACAGCAGGATATTGTCGCCCGATTACGCAGGCTCCCAGCCCATCTCGCGTTGCGGGGCGGCATTCGAACAAGTTTATCGCATACCAAACAAATATTTACTTCTGAATACCAAGACATCATCCGAATACAGATTCAACCGCTCTCTGCGGTATTTCCAAACCACCATGACCAAAATGAATACTCGCAGCAGGCTTGTGATGTGCGCCGCTCGCAACGTTGTCATAGATGCAGTGCGCTGCCCCTATAGCGACGTGATTATGACTGTCTGAGGCAACGATAGTCACAGGTTTCCCAGGCGTACCAATGACAACACCGCGGTGAGTGTGAGGATCGTCATGAGTATGTTTATCGTAATGGTCGCGGTTGTCGTGATGATCGTAGTTGTGCAACCTGAGTAACAACGAGAGAACGACGGTTGGAATCGGACGTCGACGGCGGAGGAGGAGGAGGAGAGAAGGCTCCGGTAACAATTCCCAATACCTTATCCAGCTGGGGTTCTCAGCTGGCAAGTAAATTGTCGCCGTTGTCGAAATCATCCTTGACGCTAGCACGCGGCTCTGGCGCAGCTTTAGGTGGGAAGTCGATCCAAGGGACCTTTGAAAAGTCTTGCGGACTGCGAGGAAGAACGTTATCGGCTTGTGAGCCTGGCGCCTGTGGCAAAGTGGGCGAGTTATCCTGCGGCCCTGGTACCGGAGGGAGGGCAAGCAAGACTCTCCCACGAGGTCCCCCCAAATTATCTAGCAAGTCATCGCCCAGGTCATCTCCCAAGTTGTCTCTCAAGTTGTCTCTCAAGTTGTCTCTCAAGTTGTCTCCCAAATCATCTCCCAAGCCATCCCCCAAGTCGTCTCCCAGGTCATCTCCCAGATCGTCTGGCACATCTCCTAGATCTCCCAGATCTTTCGGGCTATGACGAGCAACCGCATCCATGATTGTGCAGCGTGTGCCTGGACGAGGGCTCGGGTGGAAACTGCCCCGAGAGGGAGGAGCGGGTCTGTGGACTCCAGTCAGACGAACTTGCTCTAACCCCAGGACGCAGGATCTTTGCATTGGCTCGGACGTGGACGTCCATGCCTGCTGAATCAATTCCTGTGGTTGTGCCACCGGGACTGGCACCGACGTCTGCATGTGATTCAACGTCGCCGATCATAAGGAAGTCTGGACCCCTCCGTTGGTTATCTGCCACCGGAACCCCGGTAGTCGTGCAGGTGAAGACGAGGAGGGCCAGGGTGGCCCAGATCGAGCTCATTGTGTAATAGTAGTTGATGTTTGAGAGCTGATGATACTAAACAGCACAGGAGAGGCAGAAAAGAGAACGAGGTACCTATCCAGCCTAAGTGTCCTCTCTTCCTGATAGTCTGAGGTCGTTCCCATGTCTTTTATGCGCGAGAGTGCGATTTGAGGGCCGTATGTTTCCTTCAGAGCTCCTATTTCCAGGAGCTGTTGACGATTTCCAAGAAATGTCAGTTACCCAGGCTAACAGAAACCCCAGTCCCAAGAGGTGGAGGATCCGTCACCGAAACGAACTAAAATAAGCAGCAAGTCAGTTCTATAGGAGTAAGAGCAAAGAAGACGTCTATTCAGGTCCATTCCAAGTCTTGTTTAGTGTCTGCTAGCCTGGGATGCAAATGGACAAGATGCAGAGACGCCTAGATGCTTGAAATATACGTACATCATAACTGCCACGTGACTGATTGGGTGGCAGAAACCAAATCTGGGATATTTTCGCCCAAACTGCAAAGGGCGCAAATTGGAATTGTGGATGATTTTCCAGGCAGGACCTGCCATCTCGAGACGAGTTTTCTGTCATCGATCCCATCTCGCTCTCTACTTCTCACAACGACATCCCTCCTTCTACTCCTTTCGGCCGACGCGTGCGTACTCATCTCGGACGAACATGTCCTCTGATTCTGCTCCGATAAGTCTCGAACAGCTCGAGCAGGAAATCGCCCAACAGAAAGCACTCTTCAATGACCTAAGATCGCAGCACGCGGCTGGGTCGCCAGAGCTGGAGGAGGCAAAGAAGAAATTAGGCGAGCTGCAGAAGGCGCTGGCGTTGTCTAAATCAAAGGGCGATCCGTCCAAGGATGCGGCTGGTGGAAAGAAGAAGGAACGGCTGCTCCTAAAGACCGCCAAGGTGTGTAAGACCATCACAATCACGCCTTGGTCCTGAAAGAAGTAATGTCACCGGGATAGGGCACCAAAGACTATGGCCCAGGTGAAATGTTCTGTCGCGGGCACATTGAGAAGATTGTCAGAGAATGCTTTACGACGTATGGCGGCTCATGTCTGGATACCCCGGTTTTCGAGCGAAAAGACGTCTTGACGGACAAATACGGTGAAGATTCTAAACTCATTTTTGACCTCATGGACCAAGGAGGAGAACAACTTGCGTTGCGTTATGACCATACCGTACCCCTAGCGCGTTACCTTGCCATGATGGGAGGCACGAATACACAAAGCAAAATTTGGCAGATTGGGAAAGTGTATCGGAGAGATAACCCTGTGATGTCGAAGGGACGCATGAGGGAATTCATGCAGGCCGTAGGTCGTTCAGGTTTTTTTTACGAGTATTAAATTCTTATCTCTCGGATAGGATTTCGATATCAGCGGCACATGGGACCCTATGATTCCAGATGCTGAAATCTTGAGCTTGGTGTGCACTATCCTGACCAAACTAGAGGTCGGCGAGTTCACCATCAAGGTGTGTCCTAACACATTCTCTTAACCTTTTTTCGATCCTTACAACCCTTAGGTCAATCACAGAAAAATCTTGGACGGTATTTTCGAGGTCTGCGGAGTACCGAAGGAGAAGATTCGCACAATTTCTTCTGCCATTGATAAGCTCGATAAGGCGAGTCATTCTAGGTGCCGACCAATTATGATTCCTCACTCACGTCCAATTCTAGTCTCTATGGGCCGACGTCAAAAAGGAAATGACAGTAGAAAAGGGTCTTGATCCTGCTGTCGCAGATAAGATCGGCGAGTACGTGCGACGTAAAGGTTGGTCAGTCCGATGAGCTATAGGAACTAGTCTTCACCCACATTCCAGGTGGACCCGAGTTGATCGACAAGTTGAGAGAAGACCCAGTCATCGTTGCTAATGCCAGCGCCAAACAAGGTCTAGAAGAGATGAAGATCCTCGTCTCCCTACTTCAGGCATACAAGATCCTTGACAAGGTACCGGTCACACTCCTGTTACTACGACGATTCAGGTTTGACAATTATTATTTTAGATATCCTTTGATATGTCTCTCGCTCGTGGTCTTGACTACTATACTGGTATCATCTACGAAGCAACTGTGGAAGCCTCCGCACCTCCTTGGCTCAAAGCCGCCCAAGCTGCCGCTGCCGCCCAAGAAGGTAATCCTCCTCCGAACACCCTCACCTCTACCGAACCCTCCCCACCCGCACCCTTACCAACAAAGAAAGACAAGAAGTCAAAAAAGAAGGCCGAAAATGGAGAGGAAGAAGATGAGGTTGATGACTCACAAGTTGGTGTGGGGTCTATCGCTGCTGGTGGGCGGTACGATGGACTTGTTGGTTCGTTTACTTCTGCGGCGGCGGGCGACAAAGAGAAGAACAAGGGACACTTGCCTTGTGTGGGCGTAAGTATCGGCATGGACCGAATTTTCGCTTTGTTGTGGCCCAAGTGGGAAGCGAGGGGAATGAGGAGTAAAGAGACTATGGTCTATGTCATGAGTGCTGGTGATGGGTTGTTGACCGAGCGTGTGGAGTTGGTGAGAGAGCTGAGGGAAGCTGGTATCAAGGTTCGTATTTTGTCCTTTTTCGAGTCTAACTCTATTGTTTTATTGAAGGGTCGCGTTATTGTGTGTAGACTGATTTCTTGGCGAAGAACAAACCCAAGCTTCCTTCCCAGTTTGCAGCGGGAGAGAAAGATGAAGTGCCGTTTGCTGTTATTCTTGGTGTGGATGAGTTGAAGGCTGGACTGGTCACTGTCAAGGAGCAGAAGTGGGAGTTTGTTGAGGGGAAGAAGGTTAAGGTGCAGAGTGCGGATCAGGGCACGAAGGTGAAGAGGGATGAGCTTATCCGGTGGTTGAAGGATACTGAGACGTACAGAGAGTGGGATTCTGGAAGGTTGATTTGATGTGAAATGAGCTGATAGACGTTAGACAAGAATAATCTATATTAGTATACTACGTGCCCGAATGCTGAGTTGTGTCTTTGCTGCGGTCGACTTGCAGGTTATTATACGGGGAATAGTGCCCGTAGATGGTCTGGGTAAACAGGTTAGATTCTGCGCATTGAAATGCATTTGGCCTGTAGAAGGCGATGGGGCACTGGTTTCTGTGCTGGATAATGAATTTGTAAGGGCATCAGGAATATTGCAGGGCAGTTTGAGGAGTGTAACGGAACAAAGGGCAGTTACGTTGTCGTGGACAAATATGAGGACTTGTGACCTGGTGCATGACGTCATGTTGAAAAGACATGATCGAACCACTTTGATGATCGCTTGTGCTTCATCTCCTTTCACAACTGAGACGAATATAATACTCGAACAACCTTTACGAGCCCCCAAGTACGATCCCAAACTACACCCAAACTCACTTCTATCATCCCTATCGAAATGGGAGTCGACAATATTGTAAAAAGAGGATATCCTAGTTCGTACTCCCAGCGCTTTCTCTCCTTGCTGTGTAATGTTGCTCACCAAGGCCCCGCAGTCTTCTTTTCTTTTGTTCTTGCTTTTAGCATTATTGAGGTGTGCTCCTTCCACCTGCAGGCATGTAATCATCTTGACTTAATCACTTAGCTTGCTATTTCTGGCTGGCTGGTGGGCCGATTCAACTCCCATCACAACTATCGAAGTCTAGGAGAACGAGATCGCGTGCGATACTTCCTCTTCGTCTCAGCATGGACCGTCGTCCTCCTTCCTATATTAATGTTCTTCTTCATTGCCGCGAGGAACTCTATGGGAGCCAGCGTCTTAACACACATCATCTTGTACGTCGACTCTACCCAGCTTGTCTTTCACTCAATTTTGATAACATTTCTCCACGATAGCCTGCTTTTAACTTGGGTGCTCTGGTTAACAGCGTCCGCTGCGTTAACAGAATCAATAGGAGGTGGACTTAATTGCTCCATCAGTCACGCATTTGCGTATTGTAGTCAGCTCAATGCCCTAGCAGCCTTTGGATGGATCACCTGGTATGTCGCCTCGTGTGTGGTGTTAATCATTACGTGAGACTTACCGATTTTCCAACAGCATCTTCCTCACGTTCGCGCTCTTTGTCGTCACTCTGCTTGGCATTCGCACAATTAAGCGCGGAGACGGCTATAGCGGCAGTCTGGTTGCTGTGTAAACCCCCCTTTATTCTCTTCTCTCTTGGAGTGCTAGTAATGAATGATGGGCGCGTTTATGTTGCCTCGATTCTTCCTCTATGTTGTGATAACCTCCTGTACACTGTATGCCATACTCTTGTTTCGATCGATTCTCTGATCCCGTGTCTGTAGTCCTATAATATCTCTTACGCACCGACTTGCGTCATAGTCAGAAGGCTCCTGGCTCCCACCAAGGAGACCCGTCAGACCCTCACTACTGCTATAACCTCCTACCACCAATCCCAACACCACACACTGACCCAAATGGCTGCTAGCAGAGCCCTCACGGAAGCCAGAAAACACACAATACCTCCCCTCCATATCGCCCTCCGCGGCGAAGCCCTTCTCACAAACCCAAGGTTCAACAAAGGCACCAGCTTCTCCCTTCGCGAGAGAAAAGACTTTGGACTCATAGGACGTCTCCCCTCTCGCGTCAATACTCTAAACGAACAAATCCAACGGGCATATGAACAACTCAGTTCACGACCAGATCCGCTAAGGAAAAACACTTTTCTCTCCAGTCTCAAAGACCAGAACTGGGTGCTCTATTATGCGCTTATTTCGAGACATTTGAAAGAGCTCGTGCCTATCATTTATACTCCCACTGAGGTGAGAACTCTTGCTTGGGTCCCGTTTGTGGCAGATTGGAGAGATGGGAAATGGATGTTGTTATATTGTATAGGCCGATGCGATCGCGCAATATTCACATTTGTTTAGGAGAAGTGAAGGTTTGTATTTGACGTTCACTAATCAGGATATGATGGAAGAGGAGTTTGTGGAACAGACTGTTGGGCAGGGGAGAGAGATTGATCTTGTGGTTTGTACGGATGCGGAGGCTATTCTGGGGATTGGGGATCAGGGTGTTGGTGTGAGTGTTTTGATGTTAATGTTGTTCCCATTTTGTTTGTTTGTATCTCATTTATTGTGTTGGCGAATGTGTGTAGGGCATTGCGGTGAGTGGATTCGGTTTGTGTGATGGTGCTGGGTCTGTAATGAAGTGTTGGATTTGGGAAGATTTCGACGGCCAAGTCAGTTATGTACACGTGCGTGTATCCCTTTCTCTCTTTCTGAGTGTGTGTTCGTTGACGAATGGGTACTTTATAGCTTGATTGGAGGGCTGGACCCAGCCAGATCTTTGAGCGTAATGCTGGACGTAGGAACAGACAACGAGAAACTGCTGAACGACGAACTCTACGTCGTATGTCTCGCTTGAGTTATGAGTTCGATGAATAACCGCAGGTTTCTTAGGGATGGAGGCACAATCGAATCCGAGGCGACGAATACGACAAATTCGTCCACAAGTACATCCCACCTCTTTCGGGTATACGCAATAACTAAAATATCCCTTCCAGATTCGTAGGATTAGTCCGCAAATACTATCCGCATAGTCTACTACACTTTGAAGACTTTGCGGCCAGTAACGCCTATCGCGTGTTAATGCGTTACAAAAAGGAACAAGCCGTCTTCAACGATGACATGTCCGTCTCTCCAAACTCCAAAACTTGCACAAGGCGGATACTCACTTTCAATAGTCAAGGTACGGGCGCAGTCACTCTCGCATGCCTCACTGCCGCCATCGGCGTCGCCAACAACCAAGCCCACAACAAACAAGGCTCGCTCTCCAATCAACGATACGTCGTCTTGGGCGCAGGAGCAGCCGGTCTCGGAATAGCAACACAAATCCGAGATGCCATAGTCGCGACAGACAAAATCTCAAAGCAAGAAGCCAACCGGAAATTCTGGTTAGTCGATCGGGAAGGGCTAGTATATGATGTGGGTAGGGGTATGGCTAAGGGAGTAGGGGAAGCCAAAGGTCGTTTGGAAGGATTCGTGAGGAGGAGGGATGAAGGATGGAAGGGGAATGTCGGATTGTTGGATGTGGTGAAGAAGGTGAAGCCGACGGTGTTGATTGGGTGTTCGACTGCTGCTGGGGCGTTTACGGAGGAGGTTGTGAAAGCTATGGTGGATGGTGGTGGGTGTGAGAGGCCGATTGTGTTGCCGTTGTCGAATCCGACTAGGTTGATGGAGGCGAAGCCGGAGGATATTTTGATGTGGACAAGGGGGCGTGCGTTGGTTGCGACTGGGAATCCGTTCTCGCCTGTTAGGATGAAGGTTGATGGGAA
>JAEUWK010000663.1:0-25207 GCA_018524425.1 Podaxis sp. AQ795752 | reverse complement strand
GACAATGAGGACCGGGACGAGGAATAACACCCCACCGTCATACATCGCCGCCTAACCACTTCTCCTTTCCTTTCTATTTCTATTTTATACTTAGTTTCATTTGTGTTTTATGCTCATTCTTCGTATATAGTTCCAAGTCTCCTTCATTAAACGCCGCCATACAAACATAACTCCCGCAACCATTCGACACCCATGCATACTATATACCTACACTAGACACCTTCACAACATTACTCAGGACTTTTAGCATTACGTAGATAACTCCCAGCCGAGGGGGCGTAGATACCTAGGTAGTACGCCCACCGCGTCTTAGCAGTAGGTTTGCTTGTAGCGGTATATAAGTGCAGAGTTCAACAACAACAACAACAACTCCATCACGTGCCTAGTGACTCATAGGCATTTCTGTCTCCTTAAATTCATTCTCACAGTATCGCCGAAATCCCGACCTGCGAAGCAAGAGGAGGATTCTGTCATACGCAAGAACGCTACATATAGCTTGCCGTCGCTGAAACATGGAAGGGCATGACGGTGGGTTTGAAGATACGGTGCATCGCAACCCGCTATGGTTTGACGGCCAGGGGATCTATGTATAATGCACAGGAACAAGTAGAACAGATTTAGGGTGTGATACACGACGAACGTCGGGTTAGCTGGTTTATAGTTAAACGGAGTCGTTTGAATCAGATCGGAAGTGGGTATTGACGTAGCCTTGAATGATCACCCCAGGTTCCGACGTGTTGTAGGTCCCTGGAGGCACAGCGGTGTGTACGGAGGGAGAGCAAGTTGCTCTTCGGGGCCCTCAGGAGAATGCGCGCCCAAATATGATGGACTCTGTGAATTTCGAGAGCGGTGAGGTGCGCGAAAAATGGTGATTTCGGTGATATCATAGACGATGTATATGGTTTTGGCTTGGGCATCTTACTCAGACTGACTTTCATTCTCGCACCCAGTTCGGTCTTATTCGCCCCCCATTCTCCTAACCCTGTTTCTCCATGGTGGCCCGGTGACTGGGGATGTAGGAGGTGTGGGGAAAGAACGGGAGAGAAGGAGGGTATGTTGTACGTGATGTGAGGATATTCTGGTCGAAGATGATGATTTCAGGGACTGCACCGAGCACCGTTGAATTAAAGAGAGAGTTCGGAGTAAGGCCCTCGCACGTGGGACCCGGCCGAAACGCAGTTGTATGTGTTCCAGCCAGAGTTGCAACAGCTTCTTAACATCCTCGGCCATACTTGTTGTATTCCCACGACATTTCAAGCCTCATTCTCTCCACGACATTCCAGCCCTGTTCCCTCCACGACATTCAAAGCCTCGTTCTCTCCCCAACCATGTCCATCCCCCATCTCCTCCCAGTAGAACTCTTTCACGAGATCCTCCTCAATCTCCGTGACGATCTTTCCACTCTCAAAAAATGTGCTCTCGCTTGTAGCACTCTCCGATACATCGTTCAACAGCACCTCTTTTCCGAACTCACGCTCCACCGCTTTCCTCACCCACAGAAAAGTATAAATGCGAACACAACATCGTCAAAGAACGGTATCGCAGACGAGGGCACACTCTGCTCGTGGTTGCTTAATCCCTCACATGCACATCTCCTTTCACATGTGCGCCATTTAAAATTACAATGTTACCCACCACCACCAGGCTGGCGATCCGTACCCGATCCTGCGTTCCCATCCGTATTGGATAGCATACCCGCACAAAACTTGACTAAGATTACCATTCTGAGAAGGTATCGGGACGATCCTTTGTCGGATACAGAGGTGGTGGTGAGGGGGTTGTTGGGGAGGTGCACGGCGCTCGAGGAATTTAATCTCGAAGATAGGCGCGTGCCGGCGTCTTATCTTGGTGCGTGTGCGGGGTCGGTGAGAGTCTTGAGGGTTCATGGGACCGAGTTTGTTGAGGATAAACCTGATGGTTGTGGTGGGGTTGTATCGACGACGAGGTGGCCGAAGTTGGAGGCTTTGGTATTCCCCTTGAGGTTGTTGCCAGAGTGCTTGTTGTGGATGGTGATGGGAATCACGAGTGAGGATGTGGGTCGTGATGTGTTTCCGCGGTTGAAGCATTTGTTTGTGGGGGATGAGGTGAAAGATGTCGAGATTGTGAACCAGGTATTGGAGATGTGTAAACCGACCCTGCGGACGTTGGTGTATACGCCATATGGATACAGTGAGTGATGATGAACTGTGATTCCGTGATGCGATCTTACGTTGAACCGATGTAGACTTCTCGTCGTACCCGAATCCTTGCTATAATCAAAATGGGACTGTAATCGAGTTTACGATTCCACCGTCACTTCGCATGTTGGCCATCAACTGTCCGATCATGTTGAAACCTGCCTCACGGACGTATCCTAATCCTTTCGGCTGGCTAAACCATACCTTCCGGAAGTTGAGTCGTCAACAACCCTGTTCACTCGAGGTTGTCCACATCAAGTTTTTGACAACGGGCCAGATCGAGATGCTCGACGCTCTTTTCCCAAATGGTTTCCCGATTGACCTGTGTTTCGCCGAGTTCGATAGGTTACTGTCCAACAAAACACGTTTCCCTCGTCTGAAAAAGGTGTATCTGACCGTCGGGAGACATTATCTCAATTTGTTTGCTGACCCAGAGACGCTGCCACGGTTGAATGAGAGGGGGTTGTTGGGGATCATCTATGAGGAGGTTTTGAAGAGAAGGTTCTGGGAGTTTTGGACTATGAAGAATGTGGACAATCTTCCGTGGGATGGAAAGACGTATTCGTTTGTGTGAATTTTTTGTGGGGCATTCGTGTGGTTATTATCCGTAAAACAGGACTGTATATATGTACTATACGCTCGCTTGATACTCGTGATAGTCGTGCATGGACGCTTAATTGCATACAGTAGACATCACTCGGCATCCTCGGTTTGACGGATTACACCACCGATTCACGTGCGTAAGCTGATTGGCCGGCAGATGAGTTTAGGATCATCGGCCCTGGATGCAGGACCTTCCCTTTTTGGCCGCCTCTACGTTTTTCACGGCTCACCTCAACGTCCCACTTTCCTCTCTTCAGAAAAGATTCCATTTCTTGCTGACAACGCTCTCTCGTGGCTTTCGGGAGACTGTTGGCGTTTGGTTTTGAAACGCGATAGACAGTGACGAATCAGACAGGGACGGAGGATAATAATAATGGGGAGGTATTTGCCTGACAGGTCGTTGGAGAATCTCAAAAAGTACGCGTATAGAGGTGCTGACAAGTACGTTCGTCTTGCGAAACTTCCCTCATATTATGTAACTGAAAGTGTCGTGGCGGAATTGTAGGTCACTCGTCTCGCGATATGTACTGAACCCGTTCTGGAATTGGTTCGTCACCCTGTGGCCATTGAATGTCGCACCAAACGCTGTAGGTTCTCTAATACGTCTTGGTCGAACCGGCTTCGGGAATCTTACTCTTGTCAATTTGAAATGAAAGATCACCTTGACGGGTTTGAGTATTGTGTTTTTCAATTTCTTGACGCTGGTGTATTTCGACCCGCTTTATCTTACTGAGAAGGATGTTGGGGATGCGAGGCCGCATGGGCCGCCTCGATGGGTGTATTTCACGTACGTCATTTGCTCCATGTCAGGTGTGTATTCTGTGTTGAATTTGGTGGTGTGGTTAGGTGGGCTGCTGGACTGTTTGTGTACCAGTCTTTGGATGCTATTGACGGGTGAGTGGTGTTTTGCTAGTATTGGAGGTTGTTGGGGGCTGATGTGGAGGTGTGGTGGATCGTGAAGGAAACAAGCTCGTAGGACTGGGATGGCTGGTCCCCTTGGAGAGATGTTTGACCATGGTACGTCATAGATCTATTGTTGGATATGGGCGTGATATGTTTAGCTGACGCGCTCTGCGGGATTGTAGGCTGTGATGCATTAAATACGACTGTGAGATTGGGATTATATTGACTGGTTTTGTTGCGGGGGTGCTCATGTACGACCTTGGTAGCTTGAGGTTATCCTTGCTTCGCGAGCTCTTGGACTCGGACGTTCGTGGTGGACTGTTGCATCGGAGATCTTCACCTTGGCTAACTTTTACTTGACGACATGGGAGGAATACCATACCGGTGTTCTCTTCCTTGGTTACTTTTCTGGTCCGGTTGAAGGTATCCTTATGATTGTAGGGATCTACATCGTGACTGGCTTCCGCGGTGAGCCCCCCCATCCTGAACCCCCCCCTCTGAAAAGTCAAACTTGAACAAACTACATAGGAACCTTATTCTGGGAAAACAAAATCTGGACATTCCTAGGACTCGAACACGTCTATCCCTTCACCCACATCCCAAATCTACCCCTCAACGAATCATTCATGGTCTTCGCAGCCCTCGGTCTAGGCATCAACATCTTCCAAGCCTACCTCAACGTCCACACCTCCCGCTCCGACCCAACAAAGATCCGTCCGCACACAAAAGACACAAACCCCCTCACCCTGCTGGTACCTTTCCTCTTACCCACGGCTATACAAGTGGCGTGGTTGTCCCATCCTGCGTTGAACCATTCGGCGATTATCCATTCGGCGTTGTTTGTGCCGTTTTTGTGTGCGTGGGGATTGCAGTTTGCGCATCAGGTTGGGAGGATGATTTTGGCGCATGTGACGCTTGGGAGTGAGAGGTTTCCGAGGTGGGATTGGGTGTGGGCGTGGAGTGTGGTTGGGGCGCTAGATGCGAATTTGCCGAGGTTGTTGGGGAGGTGAGTTTTTGCATTCCATGTGCTGTTGTTTTTTTGGGGGTGGTTTTTTTGAATGTGGTTTTGTGTTTTGTGTTGTAGGTCTCCGATTATTCAGACTAACACCCTTAATACCACGGTTTTTGTCTGGTTGACTTTGGTGGTGTCGGCGTTTAATTATGGGAGGTTTGTTTATCTCGTGATTTATGATATCACTGAGTATATGGGTATTGCATGTTTGACGGTTAGGAAGAAGGATGAACATGGACATTGGGTTCATCCTGAAAAGTCGTCCTAGCCGTTGGTGGATGTTGGAGTAGGGAGAAAGGAGGGATGTAGGAGGTGATATCTTACTGACTGTTGGTTTTGGGTAATTCACGACGGTGATGACGATGATGATGCTAATGAGATGTAACGGCCGAATGGTGTGGTGTATCTGTGGGATATGGCGGATCTGTTTGAAATAGAAATTTATTTTCTCTCCGGAGTTGGTTGCCCTTGTGTATAAGCAAATATGGCTCCTGCAGCTGCAGGGCTCCGAGCATGGCTGTCCGTCAGAAGGAACTGGGGTTGGCCATTGCCAGCTTGATAACGCGTGTGTGATTGAGAACGTTATGAGATGGGAAAAATGTGGGGCAGTACGCAAAGGGGTAGAGCCAAAAGAGAAGAAAAGTGGAGTTGGTGGGATGGATAACACGCAATGTCTTTGTGGGTCCGAGGTGAATATGTTATCAGTGCAGCAACCGATTGGGTCCATGGTTAAGGTATTTATGATTCGAAATTCGAGCACGGGTAACTCTCGGTTGACGCTGCAACGTCGGCTGATTCTGCATGTGCTCAGAACTCAAGAGGTGCCTGAGACTTCCAGGAGAACAAGTGTGGTTTGCGATACAGCTTGAGGGCTATAGTCAAACAACTACAAACACACCTCGTTTGTCGACGATCAGTTACAACATTGCAAGGACAATATCCACCCATGGCTGAACCAAGCCCACCGCCGATTCAACAGCCACAGCCAGGCCTACCCCCGCCAGCCTTCGTACCTGGCCCAGTTCCTGTATTACCTGGACAACCACCCGTCATTCCTGGCCAGCCACCTGTGATTCCTGGACAAGCTCCGTCTGTACCTGGACAGACACCTGCAGGGGAGGAAAATGCTTGTGAGACGCTGTATATTCAGAATTTGAACGAGAAGGTGAAGCCGCCAGGTGTGTCGTTTATGTTTTTATGGTCTGTGATTTGAACTGATGAGTCGTGTAATTTTTTGTGCGATGGCGGCAGTGATGAAGGCGACATTAAGGGGGCTGTTTAAATCGTATGGCGAGGTATTGGATGTGGTGGCGCATAGTAATTTGAGGATGAGGGGACAGGCATTTGTGTCGTTTGCTTCGGTGGAAAGCGCGAAGAAGGCTTTGAAGGATGTACAGAGGTTCCCTTTGTATTCGAAACCTATGGTGCGTCTCTGGTTACCAGTACCACAAAAGCCTACCTGACCAACTTTATACTTCAGCAAATCTCGTTTGCGAAAACGCGATCGGACGCTGTTGTGAAGAAATTTGACGCTGAACACTTTGATGAGCACAAGAAGCGGAGAGAGGAACACAAAAGTACGCGTAAAGTTTTATCTTCGGTTGAAAAATGCCATTAACGGCCATGATGATAGAGGCGACCCGATATACTAATCCAATCAAATCGAAATTCCGGCTGAAACGGTTGGCTGCGGAAAGTATGCACTTTTGTTTTCCTTTACCGCACCTCACTCACTTTATTCGAATCGCTAGTGGAGGGCGGAGCAGCACAGCCCCAAACGAAACGACCCGCAGTCCAGATGCCAGACGAGTACCTCCCACCGAACAAGATTCTCTTCTTGCAAAACCTCCCAGAGAATGTCACGAAAGAACAGCTTACAACCTTGTTCTCGCAATACCCCAACTTGTACGAGGTGCGTATGATCCCGACAAAGAAGGATATTGCGTTCGTGGAGTACATGGACGAGGGGAGTGCAACGGTGGCAAAGGAGGCACTGCACAACTACAAGTTGGATGGCGAGAACAAGATCAAAATCACCTTTGCGAGGAAGTAGTGGTGTCTTGTTTTCTGTTTTGTGTTTTGTTAGCGTATTGACATGTACGATTAATTGATGCAAGCGAAGACTGGGCGTCTGTGCTGTGAGAATGAATTGGGTGAGAGTGCCAAGCTGATGTGGAATGCCAAGAGTTCGTTCTGCTCTGTCCTTTACCACTTCCTCGACATGCACGAACATCGTCCTTTTGACGCAGAAAAAGGGAGAAGGGTGTGAGAGCCGAGATGGCAGCCTGAGAGCAGTCCGGAAGGTCCTAATTCTGTTCTTGTCTGCTGACTACCATCTCTTACATACATGTCCCAACTCAGGTACTTCACCGCCCCTTTTTGCTGCGCTCGAGGCTCATTTATGTGCTAGGGCATCATCGACATCGCAGCAGGCGACATCTTTATCGAGACCCGCATCGTCGACGGGCTTATCCGCCTCATCAACACAGCCAAGACCGGATCGTCGGCCTTCTTCCACACCAGTCATTGCAGGTTCCCTGGTGGGGTTTATCGTCCTCGTGGTTGTCCTTGTACTCCTCTTCATCAACAAACGGCGGCAATTACACGCGGAACGTGTCCTCCCCCAACTTCACCATCCGGACCAAACATCACTTCCGCAAGATGGTCACCGAGGTGCGTCCCTACTTTAACCCTTGACAAGTTCTGGGTTATAGTCTTACTCAAAACAAATCATTAGATAAAAGAGGGACGCTGGGTGTGTTCAACGTCCCGCCAATACCCCAGTCTCCGGACTCCCCATCCTCGTTGGAGGCACCCTCGGGAGTTCGGCCCATACCCAAACCCACACACGACCACCAGCACGTTCATTATCATCAACCGAACAAACATCATTCGCTCTCGCACTCAAACCCGTCGTATTATCACCACCAACACCAGTTACAACCGTATCGACTACAGTCTCACCGCGGTGGCCAATCATCCACCACCTCTTCTTCCACCCAATCCCACACTCCATTATTATCGCAGCAACATACGCACTTGATTCCAGGGATTGGTGTGCCTCATGGTCACTTTGATGCTGCTGTAAATGCTGTTGCGGATAATAATAACAATGTGAATCCCAATCCTGCGGTTATTTTTGGAAGTGCTAGTCGTTTGGTTGCGGATGCGGATGCGCGGAATGTGACGGGAGAAGGTGGGTGTGGAAGTAATGCGGGTGTACCTGCTATCGTTGTTACGCGCGATGGAGAGGATGTAGGGGGTGAAAGCCGAGGGGGTGGTATACGAGATGGTAGGGGTGATGCTGAACTTTCTCTGGTGAATGGGAGTGGGAATTGGGTTGATAGGGCAGGTGGGAGGGATGGATTGTTGATGAGGGTTGATGAACCTCGGTTGGGAAATGAACAGGGAGGCGAGATGGGCACTTTGGATGGAAGTAGGAGTAGTGGACGGTGGCGACGGACATCAAGGTCTCGCGTTTCCACTTCAAGGTTAGATTATCCTGATCCTGCTTCCGGGTCTGGAAATCTTGAGGGTATTGGGGGGAGGACGGGAGACATTGGACGGGTGGGATTGTCACCAGAATCAGGCTATTCTGGCAGACCTAGGACTGCTAGTGGATCAACATCGGGATCCTCGTTACCTTCGACACTTGTTGCTTCCTGCACACCTTCTGGTACTGTGGTACCGCCTTCACCAACACAATCTGCTGCATCTTCGACAGGGAACTTGGTTTCTCAAAACGCTCAAGGGCGAAATGTGGATGTGGTTCTCGATAATGCCCTTCTATCCCCCTCCGTCCTACCTCTCACGAGACAAGGACAGAATCAGGCGTATATCGGGAATACATCGATCCTATCTGCGCTACCTGTGGTGGAAGAAGAGGCACCTCCTGCTTATGAAAGCGTCTGGGCTGCTGCGAGACGAGAAGAGGTGAGACTGCGATTGGAGAGTGGTGGAGAGCAGGAGCGAATGCAAAGATAGAGCTCGTCATCGGGACTCGAGGGGGGGAAGGGGATTGCTGCTAGACTGTTCTGTTGCTATCTTCACCCACTCTTTCCCTTTCTTTCATGGTTGGCTATCTCATCCGTTTTCCTTTTTTTGCATTTTGCCGCCGCCGTATTATGTCTGTTGTCTATGTTTCAAACTCTCAGCACTCAGAGATGGACTACCCCGGTGTAAATGTATGATGTGTCACATCCTCGGTATTGCATGCCAGTGGGACGGTTTGTTGTAGTATATGTGATATAGATCCACCCCTTCTAAACGATATTTCTTCTTCTCTGTACGAGGACACCGGTAGTAATATGGGAGTGGCACCGGCGGTAAATAATCTGCGTCTTCAATCCCTGGGCTCACGACAACCAACAAAAGTTGTGTGGGATATACATCAACTACCCTCGACACGGGATCAGAACCTACCAGCCTGCTTTTGAATAGTTTCATCTCACCAGAAGCGCAGAACAGGGAAACGATATAGCGGAAAGACATTGAGGGAGAAGGAGGGGTGTAAAAATAGATGAATTTGTGATATTTATAGTAGTAGGATGATGACAGAGATATGATTATGCCGCTTTTTTGACACGGTGATAAAGGTGTAAGTATGTAACCAGTATTGCTTTTGGGATATCTCCGGACCCGATGCTGTGTCAAGATATGAATGATACACGTGAGAATACATTCGAGTTTCGTTTGGTGGCGAGGATCACCGGTGTCCAGTCACTACACCGCGCCTGGACGACACGATGAGGCTGGGAGGAGTTAGAAGGGTGTGGAGGCTGGGAGAGGGGTATGAGTACTCAGATGAACACGGAGGTTGTGTACATTCATAAGACACCAATGTGTGGCGATAACAGTTGAGGATTAATGCAGTGCCAACGCGGCTTATTAACGGCACATAGCCTAAGACTTCCCGAATTAAGTGTCTCTCCTGGCTTGGTGTGGTCTAGGACCTGCTAGGACCCGCCTAGTTGATGCCCACATGGTAGTAGATAGACCATATGTGGGGGGGGGGAGCATAGATCAGCTACAATACAGATAGTCCAGAGTACAGAATTAATGTTACCCGTAGGAGACCACAGGAATTTCATTATTGGTTCCCGTGTAAATGTGTAGTGTCGTAGAGGGCTATGCCGGTGGTTCAGACGAGTTTGTGTTTCATGTTGGAGTCCGAGGCCAGGGTGTGTTGTGTTGTGGCACGGCATAATCCGAACACCCCAGATGCGTCGCGCGACTTCGACAAACATCCACCCTTCAAATGCACTCCTTTCAATCTACACCACTTCTCCGCCTTGTACGCTCTTTACAAAATTATGGAATGTAGGGAGACATCTGGGAAGGAAGTTCTCCGAGTTTAAAGGCGGGTCATCCGAAGACAACCTGTGAGAAAAAATGGAAAGTGATATTCAGGCAATCTTCCGAGTCAAAAATCGCTCAGAATGCGGTGGCTCGTGCGCTTGTAAGAGCGTGAGAATAACCCTCGTTGTTTTGGGGGTTTCAACGGGGTCCAATTCTACAATCCTCACCTCCAACTCCCCCACTTCTCTATTCCCGCCCACCACCTTCCGCTACTACTCACCTCAAGAAAACTCGTATTCCGTCGACGTTTACACCAGATGGCTCGCACCAAAGTATGTATCCCTTCTCCCTCTCCTATATCCCCCACTCTGTTTCCTTCTACTCGCCGTTGTTGACGTCGTGCTCATCATTTACCTTCTTTATCAGCAAACCGCCCGCAAATCCACCGGAGGTCCGTATATTACCATGTCACCCTTGACTCTTCTCTGACTCTCCCTTCCGCTCCAAAGGCAAGGCCCCCCGTAAGCAACTCGCAACTAAGGCTGCCAGGAAGACCGCCCAGGTATGTTTACTCGTCGCCGTCGTCGCCATCACTATGGTGTGATGTTGTCATGGACCCACATACTCACCCACACTTCCTTTTTCAGACGGCTACTGGTGGTGTCAAGAAACCTCACAGGTTCCGTCCTGGAACTGTGGCCCTTCGTGAAATCCGAAGGTACCAGAAATCGACTGAGCTCCTCATCCGCAAGCTGCCCTTCCAGAGGCTCGTCCGTGAAATCGCACAGGACTTCAAGGTAAGGCTCCAACTACTTTCATTTGGCTATGACTTGGTGCTGAGTAATGCTGTGTGCAGACCGATCTCCGCTTCCAGTCGTCCGCCGTTATGGCTCTTCAGGAAGCTGCTGAGGCTTACCTCGTCTCCCTGTTTGAAGACACCAATTTGGCCGCTATCCATGCCAAGCGTGTGACCATGTATGTATCCTATGGTCACCACTGTTGTTGAATGCCTTGCTCATCATGTTGTCTTTTTTTTTTTTAGTCAACCCAAGGATCTCGCCCTTGCCAGGCGGCTCCGTGGTGAGAGGTCTTAAATGACTCGACATCTTGTACAGCATACCTCTTGTCACATTGAATCATCGGTTGTTGGCTGGCCTCCTGGTTGGCTTTGGTTCCTTGCTATACTTTCGTATTATGACTTTCTCCCTTCCCCCTCCGTGTACTCTGTATGACTTAATATTGCTTGTCACTGATCCTCCTGCCCGGTTCCACTCACTCATCGACTCCTCTGGGTTCGCCGTGATATATGTTCATCTATCGGTCATGGTTGGTTCATGCCCCACCAGCTCCATTACTTGTGCGTTGGTTTCAGTCGTTGTGCATAAACCTTCACATCTGTCTTTGTTCCATTATTGTATTTGCAATCTGCTATAATACGGATGGAATATCGTTGGCATATATTTGTGGCTCCCTTGTAGTCGACTAGATGTTACTATGGGTTACGATATGCAATGCACGCTCTGTTTCAACGTTTGAGACACTTGCCAGGTATGGGGATGCGATTGGACTGCACCACCATTATGTATTACTGATAAAGAAGGGCACTCCCACGGATTTAATCGCCTTACACTTCGATAGGCATTTTATGGGAATGTGGCTTAGTCGGGGAGCCTGGGGACCGGAGTGGTCGAAAACCCTGTCAGGTTTTGCGTTCTAAAGATCCTGCGTTTGACTCACAGTATTGTGTTCGTCTCTGTTTGGCACTGATTCCAAATCTACAACATCGTAGTACTCTATGAGTCTTCGAGATTGATAGATAGTTCCAAATTTCGTTACATAAGGTTCTAATAGTCCAAGAGACAATGGTAATGAAGTAGAGCTGGAGAGTATTTAACTTCATGTCCCATGAAATTGCTGAATGGCGGAACTAACGTTCTTGCTCGGCCTTCCTCTGCTGAGAATTCCCTAGAAAACGCTGGACAAGGGAACGTAGCTCAGTTGGGAGGGGAGTGGACTGAAACGGGTCACTACGATTAAAGGTTCTGCGTTCGATCCAGTGTTCTCAGGTGTGTATCCACTCTTTTTTTCGAGGTTATGGAGCAGGTAGCAGGCTTCACGGAGGTTTGACAAAGTCACCACTGATCAGAAGCGAGATGGGTTTGCTGAAGGGTTTATGAAAACTCATTACGAAGTATGTGCATTGGGAGACATAGTTGTATATCGTTACAGGGGGAGCACTAGCTATCCTACATAGAAAGTCCAAAGGTAACAACCCGTCATACGGGGACAAAAGTACAATCAGTGTAAGCGTAAATGAAACCGATTTCAGATAACGAAAAGGTGGGATATATAAAGCAAGTTATAAATGAGCCGCCATGAATGCAAATTATGATGAAGATGTAGTGGGTAATGTCTAGGAGGGGCAGTAAAATAAATTACGGAGATGGGGAAGAAATGTCTGTGGGTAGATCGTCGGAGACAGAGTGCGAGAGTTTCATATACCGGGTTCCGCGATGAATGGATAGCAAGGCATCAAAGGGAGAGAAATGAGTCTCGGATGTATCAAAGGTAACGCGGTGAGATATCACCGCGTGAATGGAGGACCTCGACGCTTAGAAGCAGGCACGAGCACAGGCTCTGCGGTAGAGCGCACCAGTCTCCGGGTCCTCGTCGTCCGCTGCGCGGAGGAAAGCCGGGTCACAATGGATGCAGGATGTTCCTCCTGACGGTAGAGCCCAAGGTGTGCTGCTGGTGGAAGTGGTTGCTGCGGTTGTTGTCGCTGCTGCGGCTTGTTGAAGAAAGGAAGGGTCAGTATGACGGTTTTGCGACTCGTGAAAATTGTATTTACCTGCGGAATCGAGTGTGTTCGGCAAGGGAACGGCCATTGTGGTGGCGGAGAGGGTGGCGAGAGCGAAGAGGATGGTTGCGAATTGCATTAGTAGATGAGGTTTAGTAGCAGACTTTGTATTGGTGCTAGTGGTACTCGATAATGGTATACTGAGAGGCTTGCTTGAAGTCGGATAGTCGAAAGTGTTGAATGACTCTTTTAGAGCGAGTGTTGCGCTTTTATACCTCGAAACAAAGTGCTAATCGAGATGTAGATACATCTTTCACAGCATTAGCACTAAGCGGATGGTGGGCGGGAATTAGTATGACTCGAATAGCTGAGGATGAGGCGCTGCTGTAACCCGAAGTTGCGGTTGCGATTGCGGGTGGTGAATCACTGTTTTGTAAGCTAATAGCGCTAGCCGGCTCGAAGACCCATTCAGTGAAATGGACGTCCGCATCAAAACAGCAGCTAACAAGAGTTTGGGGCTCATGAACAGTGTGCGAAGTAACGATTGGTCAAAAATAGGAAGAGAGGGCACTATAAGCTGATTTGTCAAGGTCTTTTGTCCCCGAGCTGAGACTGCGGATCGTCCGATACGGCTCCGGCTCAGTAGCGCCGTTGGTAGATGCTGATCCTTGTGTCTGCATGTTTTGCGCCATTCCATTCCAGATGTAATGTTAGAGCCCGCGGAGGCATCCATAATCATTCCGGAAACCCCTTGATGACAAACACGCATGCCTTGCACTGCTTTTGGGTACGAGTTAAACAGGAGATGATGATGAGCTGGAGACGTGCTTGGTCGCTGGAGGTGCACCAAGGAGTTGGGATGGTTGAGATAACACCCAGATGGTAAACGGGTACTGCGCTGGTGAGAAACATGTCCTAGGACACAGCCATGAGTCCGTTTTGACCCGTACGTGGTTGTAAATCCATCTTCCTGTGGGCGGGACGCACCGGCTGCGCTCCTGCGCCCATCTGCCCCTTGTGGATGACATTGAACGCCAGCCTGTGTATTAAGAACAATAAAGGTCCAGAGCAGTCGCCGGTCCTGAGTCACTTCTGAGAGCGGTACTTTTGGATCACTCATCCAGCATCTACACCCAGCCTATTATCAGGGATAGAGGTTTCAGTCTCGCCATGTGTGGGTGCTAGTGTACGAGAGTCGGGTGAAATGAGTGCTGGGCTCGGTGCGAGGTGATGCTCTGTGGGATGAAGCAGAATTGTTGCACAAGATCAAGGCCGTGATCAAAGTCGTAGTCGTTGGGTGTGTCAGGGTCAAATGCGTGATGTCACAGATATGGTATATTTTTGGATTATTCTGGTTTGAAGTCATTTACGGTTGGTGTTTCAGAGTCAAACGTCCCCAGCCCTCACACATAGCACCTATTCCAGATCTTTGCCGTCGTCTCTAAATGGAATCAGATCGGTTCATCCTCAAGTTATCATCTCACTTGTCGACGTCTCCGAAATACCATTCATTACGCTGACTAAATAGGCACAACTTTACAAGAGCTATATGAAGAGATCAACACTAGATAGTACAATCTACAGCAAGGCCATTTTCTACACGAATACATAAGAAAGAGCGCTCATGGTCCCTGAATAATTATTTTGAGCCAAAGCAATGTCCACCTAAGTCTACATTAAATAAATGTGGAACGGGGTATATCACCCGAAAACATAACGCATTATACTCCCTAAGTTCAGGCACCCGTGGGCTTGCAGAGAATGCAGGAACGTCGGAGAAGCTTAAGCTCTTCATCGTCTTCCTCGTCGTCTGCTACCCTCAGGAAGGCTGTCTGGCAGCGAATGCAATTGCTTGGGAGGGCTGAGGGAGCGGATGAAGTTGATGGAGCTGCACCCGCAAAGTCAGCAACCACGGTGGAGGTGGGTTTGACAGCCTGGATCATCGTCGTTGCTGCAGTATAGCTCGTGCCTATATGGATTGAACATAAACTTGTGCTCTCTGAATACACTGTGCAGTACATACCAAGAGACAAAGAGTGAGAATTCGGATGAGACACAGGAACTGCGACTATCGTAGATACAATGGAGAGCAGAGAAAAGAGGGTTGAGAGCTTGGGGCCGGCCATAAGTTTGCTATGTGCTGGTACTGCTATGTGCTGGTACTGAGACAGTTATACTGCCATGTTGTGGTGCATACCTGAGTTTTATATCCTCCCCCAGAGTCCGGAGTATAATAAACACATGGGTATCTTGGAGCCATTCATTGTCACATATTGGAGGACTAAATCATAGCAAATACACCATCTTTACCGCGTCTCGCACGGAAATACCGTCTGATGCAGTTGGCTGGGCCGATGAATTGTTCCCCACACCCTATCGACCACTGTTTCGGTTGGATATGAGACAATCACAAACATACACTGATTATCAAGAGTTTCACTGAATTATTGTTAACCAGATAAGTATGCCTTCCACTGCGTACTACGGGGTGTAGGCTGATCTGTGGCCCTAAAGTGACAGCACGGTACAATTATGCAGCAACCACTCCGCTGTCACAAGCATACCTCTCATTTGCACCATATAAAATCAAGGCTATGTGTGCAATGGCCGCAAGAAATGCATAGATTTGCCTCAGAGCTCTAGAAAGATCGAACGCCGTGTTTGGGGTACTCTTCGTCGTCCTGGTGAATTCAGAGGAGTGGATATATTGGTGACGGATCGAAAAAGACGTGATCCGGGTGGCGAACACTGATTGTTGGTATACATCACTTCTCGCTTCTCAGAAGGAAGATATATGTCGGCTATTTACATCAAGCTACCGTCGTCAATGAAAACAAGGATATCCACAACCATAAAACATGATAGAGTAGCAACTCCTTAGACTTCATGGCGACTCAGGCTACTCTTCCTGCTACCATAGTCATGCTCATTTTCGGCGTCAACGGCTGCGCCGTTTGGCGGAACATCGGATGTCCCATTCATTGTACTCTCGGCTTCCGTCACCCTCTGCCGGTTCCAGGCGCGGCCACCAGCCATCCTAAGAATAATCAACTGAGGACATATACACTGTCAAGAAAAGACTCAAATCAGTTTGGATCGGGTTGCGACTAATATGGTTTCCACTTACGGTCAGCTTAGCCCATACTTGACCGAATGCGATTGATGTCTGACTCCCTGTTGCATAAGGCACCAGGAACATGATCCCGGAAAGGCTGTACAAGGCCGCAGATTCAATGAAACTTGCAGCGGGGCCGGTGTACAACTTCGAGGACTTGTTGTGTTCCGCTCTCCGGTTAAGCGCGGTGATGAGGTAGACGAGGCGGACGTATATCAAGATGCTGACGACAATGTTAAGTCCGATAGTGATCGCGTAATACGGTGTGCCAAAGTTGATACTCTTTCCCCCAAAAAAGTTGCCCCCAGGTTTTCCAGCAACGACGAGCTGTATGATAGCCAGTGCTATGACGTCCATCAGATTTTAATGAGTTGCAGGTTTGTCGTCAACCCGACTGACCGAATGCTGCGAGGTATGCCAAAGAAGGAATGATCATAACCAGCCAGTTAGAACCCCAGATAACGAAGAGGCGATACAACTGCCCAGCACGGAGTCAGTATCAACACCGAGGATTACTTTAAGGAAGGCATACTAGCAATGCATCGCCCATAAATATCAAGGCAACGACAGATGTTGAGCCGAGTGTCTGGTACCAGGCGGAGACCTGCGTGGCGAAAAACTGGGGTACCCCGCCAGGCTGCTCCTGGCCTTCAATCCACATAAGTTCTCCCCAAACGGCATTGCAAGCAACATCAATAGTCAACAGGGTCAAGGCTATCGTGCTAAAGACGGCCAAGAACCCCCGAACTCGTGCACTCCCAGCCTTGTGCTTTCGGAGCTTTCGGAGTATCGAGAAATATATAAAGAGCTCGAGGCCTGATTCGGCTGTCAGCAGTGCACTCGCAACGAATATTCACAGCCTAACCATAGAGTATCCCGCTCATGTAGTTGCCAATGTAATAAGCATGTTCGAATACCCTAATCGGGTTCTGAGCCATTTTGGAGAGGATATCTAGGGCGATAAGCAAAGCTAGAGGTGGGTGGCTTGCGGAATAGATAGCCACGCATCTCGGATATATAGCAGTAACGAGTCGAGGTGAAGAGGAATGCCGAGCGCTCTCGTCGCAGTTTTTGTCAGAACATCAGACGAAGGGCGAGGTAGAAGGAGAAGTGACCAATGATAAAACATGCAAGACGGGACATCAGAAAGATTGTTTAATATATACTCGTTATGATAGGACGTCGGGTGAGTGCCTGGTTGTGTGAAAGCCACTTTTGGTCTGCGCAGCTCTCTTCAAGCATTTTCGTGCGCGCCAGGAGCACATCTGTCAATATTCTTCCGCAACCGCAGTACACACTAAGATAGGCCGGTTGTTTTACCTGATTTTGAATCCACTTAAGATTTCCTAGCAGGGATATTCAACGTCACCAGTTTGTTATCGTGGCGTAAAAACGGGGTTTCCAAAGGCTAGATTATAGCGGGAATGATGGGAAAGCTCCGACGCCGACCGGACTCAGAGCCTACACTTTTCCCATGACCTGCCAACACAGCTCAATTGAGGTGTCAATGGTTGAGTCTTGATCAGATTGATACCAGCAGCGCTGTCGTTTATTGCTGCGATCGATAGATGAACTCAACAATTTGTTGCTGAGAAGCGCTGATGTAAATTTTACTTGGAAGGCTTATAGTATAAGGGCTATACTTTCTTGGTTCAATTCATAGACCTGCAGGGGTGCGAATGAAACGTCCGTCCCAACACTTGAATCCAACATCGTTAGTGACCTGTTGAAGTAGTAATTTCAGAAGAAATGTTTGGCCATGATAAGGCAAAACATAGTCACGGTGGTAGGGTCGCACATCACGTCAACTGGGGAACCCGTTTTGGTCTTGGCGAAAATCTTCTTTGTGAGGATATTTGACGCTTTGAAGGTGCGCTTAAGGCGGAGAGCTCTGTCTGTGGAAAATGTAGAGGTGCGCACCAGTGTTTGGGTAGAGATCGAAGATAGCGACCTCCTTTCCCGTCGCGTTCGGGACGAAATACCTGGGAAAGTTCCACAAGGGATGTGAGGACGATTACAGCAGCGAGCTCACCAGCACGGATCTGTGACACAGGAGCCTTCAATATATGGAGTGCTAGTGAGTATAAGCTTCTGGGCTATTTGAGGCAACAGTTAAGAGGACTTCACTCTTTAATTTCTCCAACAAAGTTTTCGAATAAGAAATCTTCAATGTGAGTATTGTTGGGGCTAGTTGTATTAGGTCGGGGGCCAAGCTAAAGGAAAGTGAGCAAGATTGAGGTTCCAAGCACAATAGCACTCACATTCTGATCCCAGTAGCTGCCACATGTCAATGAGAGGCCATCAAAAGCTAAGAACCGTGGACTCACTTTTGTGTGACATAGATCTAAACATATCAGAAGCTACAGCAAATCGAGCTTTAAAATAGTATGGGTACGTACTGGAAATGGCACGTCGTAAAAGTTGATGTTTTTCCAAGTGATGCTTGAAGGGAATGAGGGCGATTCGTAAGCATGGGCTTATTGACGTACTTTCTTGCTACACCATTTCCGCCAGTCCAGCTTTTGAAGCGCGCACCATAGAGAGAATTGACCTGGTGGCTCATTCGATCAACCATCTCTGGATACCAAAAACGGGCACACCATGACGACATTTTCAATCCTCAAATTTCAGGTCAACAGAGCAATATATGTACTTGTGGACCATTACTTACAGGACATTCTGAACATCAGCAACTTGACCGTCTTCTCCCAGTGAGCCAATGGACAGACCATGGCTACCTTCGCAATAGGAATGTCTGCGGGGGCGCGATTCAGAACGGGCTCTTAATAGCGAAACTTGCCTACGTACCTAAAGATGATATCTTTGGCGCCGTTCCCGACTGTGAGACAATCATCACCATTCTGGACGTAATTTCTCTCGAACAACATATTGGTGCCGCCAGCGGAGAACCCTGAAAGTCATCAATCAAAGTGTCAAAGCTCTAGAACTGAGTACTAACCATCACTGTCGTTATTCGAGACTGAGTCACCGCGATTAAATCAAACTCGAGGAATGAGACGCACGTATTAAAAGGGAAAGACTGAAAGGCAATTAGTTTTTCGCCTAAATTCGTCAAAAGCATACGGATTCACATCACTGTCCGAGAGAGCATAAATCCGATTATTGAATGCATGAAGATTCACAGATCCGCTTGTTGCGAAGTTGTGAGCAATAGGCTAAGAAAGCTAGATGAGCTACGAGAACTGCGCAAGCTACATCTCTTAACCTTCCATATCTTGATATCTCGAATGACACCGTTCGTGATTTTACCAAAGGAAATACCGTGAGGGCGGTTGTCGAGTATCTGGGCATCCCACCACTACGAATCTGGTTAATAATGAAGAATACGTAGGAGCATACTACGTACGGCTTGGCCATGTCCATCAATCCAACCCCATTGAGGGTCTGTTGTACCCCGCAAGGTGACGTTACTACCTCCATTGAAGGAAAGCCTGGTTGGTAGTGTTTGGTCACGGAATAACAAGTGCACAAGATGGAGCGAACCAGTGGCCAGAGAAGCTCTAAAATGTTGTATTAAGTAAAATTAGCTGAACAAAGATTAGATCACTTCACGCACAGATGAGGCAACAATTGCTATGCAGGCACCTTAGTTCGCAAATCCATCCTGAGGAGAGTTACACCCACCTTGTATTGCCGAAATATCTGTTGGATATGTTAGGTTTCCTTCGATAACCACTTCCACATTGTTCAACACGGGAAATTTGATGGGGGTGAAAATATTGTACGTGATTCCTTTCTTGAACACAATGCTTGAATTGGCTACCAAGGTGGGTAATGCTGCCAATATGGCAGGGGTGTCATCTTGACCTGGAGAATGAGGAACCACGAATGTATTCCAGGCGGAAGTGAGAGCCACGAATGTCGCAGACACAAGGATGCTCAAGATACGCATGATGAAAGGTGGTGAAGAATTCTATCCAATGCTGAGCAAACATGGGTTTTATTCTTCAGCTGGATGGCGCGGTAACTTCGGCCTACGGATGTAGGAGAACCAAACTTCCCTTCTTTGAGACGGAGAAATGGAGTCAGGAGGTCCATGTGAACATGTTTCGCTCAGGTACTTAGTTATCGAAACGGATATGGGATTGTGTAACTGGCTTTGAACGGGCCGTCAGTTTGAGTATGGCTACGACATGACAGCAAAGGGGCGAGCAATTGATATAGAGTATCCATCTTGTTACGGGACACAGGGTTCCTGCAAGCAAGGGGTTACTTGTGCTGGCGGCGCTGCGGCCCGCCTGTGGGGGGGGGGGGGGAAGCGGGCCGCGCAAGTCAACAGTGAGGCCGATCTACGAAGGAATCGTGACCAAAAATATCCAGCGGAACCGAGCAAGGGTTGCATATTCGTGGGTTTTCTTGTTTATGCATTTGGTTTATTCCATAAATCTGTCAAGTGTTACCAGTTGGTGGCAATAAGCGTTGAGAGAAAACGTCCACGGTGGCACTCTGCTGGAGTACTAGTACATAAGGAGATTAGGAATGCTTTTCCACCAGAGCCCTTCGCCCCCTATTTAGCGAAGTGGCATATGAGCAATAAGGTATTGTAATGTAGAGTAACCCATCTCCAATCCATTGGGTATTTGATACAAGATGTTCAACAGGTGAACGGTAACAAAACGTAGAGTAATTAGATGATTAAAGATATCAAAGTCATAGCTCACAAGAAGATCATAATGCGTTTGGGTATGGTTTCTCAATCAACCCATTGCACTTTGTCGAAATTGATCTGGGGTCGCGGTTTGTACCCTAGCATTTCCATCCTCATCCTCACCGACCGATGGATTTTAACTCCCTCGGTCGCTTGTTTGGGTATCACACGGCCACGTCCACGATTAATGCTAGAGGACGCGTCAGCTCTTGATACAACAGTTGAAACCAAGAAACATACGATGTCTTGGATGTCCACGTGTCGTCGTCTTTCTGGAATCGGATTTGCTGCGGGATCAGCTCCAAGAGCCACCAAGATCTTGCTATCTTGAGCATGTCGTTGATAGGCGACATAGCATCTGCCAGTTCTTCCTCTTCCTCATTGACGAACGAGTCGTCCTCCTCTATCATACCATTCTCACAATGTACATTTAGGAAAGGTCGAGTTAGTGGTGGTGGGTTTCCAGAGAAGTTATAAACGGGAGGTGGTCTTGCTTTGACCTCAGGCCATAGAGTATCAGGGTCCATCCCGATAAACTTGAACATCTTGCGGTCGAACAGGATGCCTGTATTGAGTTTGAAGCACTCGCGTACCATCCAGCGAAGTGAAATGCGAGCTAGGTTGTTGCGGACTTCGTTTCTTACTGCACCCCCACCAACATCTGTACAGCGGAATGTGGATGAGCATCCAATTTTCCCTCTGGACGGTCTAAACTTTTACCGCAATGACATCCTGCAAACCACACTTCCTCGACGTCAGTCGTGTGTTGACCACCTCGTGCATACTGCCGTTCTAGCATTGTTTGCTGGCGACGAGGTTTATTTCTCGAGCTAGCAGATCCTGTTTGGCCCCATTTAAGGCCGAGGGCTACTTCTTCGGGGGTCGGGCGGTTGAAGAAGTTGGGTTTGAAGCGCACTCGGTGTTCATCAAGAGCAAGCGCTTGACGGAAGTGCTTGACGTGCGTATTAAAGGTGGTGAACGGCAAACGCCGCGGAACTACCCCAACAGAGCCAACGGTGTCCCTATAAGCAGGTTCTCGGGGGTTAGAGAGGTGAAGGAGAACGAGACATGAAATATTGATATTGAAATGCTCACCAGACGGCGACTAACTCGATGTCAACATCGATTGAGAAGGCCTTCTTGAATGCTGCACTTTGTTTCCACCCAGTCTCGTCCTCACGTGAGTACATCTTGTATGCGAAGGGAACTTGTTGATAATTCGATTTGGGCAGTAAACCGACCTGTGTGGTTTGCTCCAATCAGTCCTTGACGCTTGTCTGATCCGCCCTGAGTGCGCCAGACCTTGTGAAGCCTGGTCAAGGGCGTCGCAAATGACACTGTCAGCGAAGGTTTAGCATGACGTGACTGCGCCTCACATTCCAGCCAATGCGCGAGCGGTATCTAAAAGCTGATCAGATGCTAGTGATACATTAACTCGTGTGCACTCACACGCTCCTCTGGAGAAGCCTAACATGATCGGGGTTACGTCAGGATATCAAACCAAGAATAGATGGGAGAAGAACGTACCGAAAAGGAATATCCTATCACCATATTGGTCTGAAATACTGTCAATCGATCCTGTACGAGTTTGAACCCTGGTACGTACAGTTCTGCATGAGGAATTCATAGCCACCTGAGTAAAGGATTGGTGGTTAACCCAAAGTCAAGTTGAATGGCAACCAATATTCAGCTCACCCATAACATGTGCGTCCAGATGAACCCCAATCATCGTGTCAAGGACTTTGTGTACTTTTGCCATCATAGGTTTGGCGATTTGTGGGATTGTGTAGGTGCCAATTCCAGTCTGGGGTCACGACGGCTCATGAAGGACACGTGTAAGGATAAAGGTGAATGGGAAAACGCGCACCTGGTAATAAACAAGTTGCTTGGTGTTGTCATTTTTCTTCAGAAGAGAGACAAAATTAACGATGTTCGAGTTCTGTTGAATCAAACCAGGATGTGAGTCCAGGTGGAATGAATGAGGAGATGGAGACTGACGTCGTCATCGAATTGATCACCTAGCGGGCGTAGAAAACGTGGCATAAGTACAACAGACCGAAGGCGAAATCGAGGCGACCAACCTGTGCCGTCAAAGCACAGAACAAGGGTTCGATGCCTATGTGAGGGGGGGACACTATCTGTATCACCAAACTCGAAGGAATCACACCCTGGCGAAGTCACCATTGGAGAGCTAGGATATGGGTCTCCTACAGCCGTCGCTGCGGAGTCGATGGTCAAGGTCTTCTCGTGGCCTTTGGTGAGTGAGCTACTTCGATGGGTGGACATGAGGTAAAAGGGAAAGGCGGTTCAATTTGTGTATCGAACTAGCGGCTCTTAAAGTGACTTTTCCCCAGGAAGTCAAGACCCGAAATTCTTGATGGAGCCTGAAGCTTGAAGAGGTGATAATGCGATCCCGTCAATAGTTACAGGTGATGGAAGTCTACTTCTTGACCATCGAACAGAATCTTGCGAGGCAACTCCCTCTAGTGAGCCTGAGTGCAGCCTCGTCCATGTTTTAAAGAACTGGTGGCGATCTGCGTTTCGCAAACAGTATCGATAGTCGGCTTGAGTTGGACGGTGAACGGGTTTGTAGCTTCTGACATGAGATTTTGTCCAAAAAACGTTAGAGCAGGGAAGTCCTGAGAGCACCATCTGATTCTCAATGTCAAATGGATCAGGGCTGTGTGGCGCGTGAAGAGACTGCCTGTCACGTGACAAACATTTGGTTCGCGAAAGGCGGATGATGACATATTCCGATCGTTATGCGTTATGTGTTTCTGCTCCAGATAATTGTCGGTTCTCCTCCAACACCGTCCTCGGTGCTCATATACTCAATGACGCTCGGCGTCGACTCTTGACTCTTTTCCTCTCTTTATCCTGCCTTTTAACCATACTGGCTGCTATACAGCGTTTGTATTCGCGCAATCTCTTAGATATTGCACCTCCACACCGAGGGAAGGGTTCATGCGCGCCGTAGAAAGCGACAAGGATGGGGAGCGGAGGCCTAAGAAGAAACCGGGCAGAGTGTATGTTATTGCTCGCTTCTCTAGCTGGCTCGCCGCTAAAACCTGCTGACAGTCCAACGTCGTGCGCGGAGTGCAGGAGGCTCAAACTTCGATGCGACCGAAAAGTGAGTTGTTCATGAGCGTTAACCCCGGAACCCTGCGAATATCTGTCTGACGGTGGCTTTGCTACTTTACTATCAGGTTCCATGCGAGAAATGTGTATCGCGAGGCTGTGGTTCTATATGTCCTGATGGTTAGGGCATCCCCATAAATGGCCCACACATTCTGATTAATGTCAACGATCAACAGGAGCGTTGACACCTGGCAAGAATAACAAAATGATACTGGCAAATACAGAAGAGCTTCACGACCGCATTGATCACCTTACTTCCCGGGTCCACGAACTCGAGAGTGCTCTCCAGACCTTGCAAGCCCGGGTTTCAGACCAGCCTCATCCCCTCCTACAGAAGGATTTCTTACAAGGCTTGCCTCCTCTATCAGTTCCATCACGGCCCCGTATCTCCCCTCCAATCGGTCCAGCTCCATCTCCAACACCAGCCGCCACGGTTCCAAGTTCTACTACCCCCACTTTCCCCCCAATGGATCCTGATCCAGCCTCTATTACGGATTCCTGTGGTATGGTATCTCCCTTCCTTTGTAACATGTGTCTCATAATAACTTGCTGTGCATTCAGGAACGTTGTCCATTTCTGAAAATGGTCAATCTTGTTTCTTTGGCTCAACAGCGCGCTTGGAGGTGCGCCCTCAACAGTTTCTATATGGGTGGACGAGCGCTCACGCTATTTATGACATGGCAGTTTCTAGCACACGTAAGTGAAAGTGATGCCACTTTGTGCGCTCTCTGATAGGAGGCCATAGAGAACTGCGAAACCGGAAACTAAACCCTCGAGGCTGTCTCGCGAATTAATCGACTTCGCTTGTCAACAACACAGGGAGGGCGAGTTTGGGGAGGAGGTTTTCAAACTTCGACCTCAACTATCCGAGGCTATCCGCCTATGTGAGTTGTACCTTAGGAATGGAAAAGTAATGTCCGTAGCACTACTCCGACTCAACGTGGCCTGGCGCTCACAGCTCTTACAGGTATTCCCCCATTCATCGATCTGAATTGATCGATGAAATCTTAATGGTCGTCTATCGCGAAGAGTGTGTCGCTTCCTCCACCCAGTTTGTTGGTGTTGACGTCTTGCAACAGGTCTTTTTCTGATCTCGCCCAACCTGAAACCCTTGCGCTACTGTTCATGGTTTTTGCCATCTCTAGCCACTTCGATCCTAAAAAGCCTGTTAATAACTGTGACTCGAATGAGCACTATTATCTCGCCAGAGCGTGTCTTCGACTTTCATCCCATCGTGAAAATACCTTATTATATCTACAAACACTAGTACGTCTTGCTCCCCTTAAGAAATCCTAATTTACTCAAACTTTTTGCATAGATACATATGGCACAGTACCTCCACTTCAGCGGTGCTGAATTGACATCATCGGAAACACTGTCGGAGTGCCTAAGTCGTGCTATCCGGATTGGATACAAGGTAAATTTACGAGACGGATAACTTCACTATGCATGTTCATGCCTCGTTTTAGATGGGACTGCGTGCGTATAGAACCTT
>JAEUWK010000664.1:0-47072 GCA_018524425.1 Podaxis sp. AQ795752 | reverse complement strand
GAGCTGTTCCGGTAAGATAAAATCCCAAAAAATTCATTTTTCCGAAGACATTTCCGCATATGTACGTGAGATTTCAACGAAAAATACGCCCATGACGAAGGAGGAAGAGCATGCACATCTGAAAAGTGGCCAGGAGGTGATCAATGCCAGTACCTCTCACCGCCTCAGTCCAACAACCCTAAGACTTCAAGGGAAGCCAGCCAATGAGTTCGGAGGGGCGAAATTCAACCCTTCAAGTTTTTCGTGTCCTGAGTTCTCCTTGTCTTACAACAGCCTTTGCCCTCACGCCGCAAATCTTCAACAGCCCCGAGTTCTCGTTTCTTCCTCACAAGGCGAGCACACTCTCTCACCGCAGTTACTATATTTCTACTCTACTACTGTACATCAACGAAATTTTACAGCGCAGACACCAGAGAGCATTTACCCAAAGCTTGGTACGGTAACAGGGGTCCAAAAAAATCAAGACCAAAAAATTGTCCAAGTCAGGACGAGAGCGACAAAAAAAAAGAATTCAGAAGAAAAATGCTGCATAACGGCCAGCATTTTCATCAAACACATTCCAAACAGGGAGACCAAGAAAAACCGAGACCTCGAAAACAAAATCTGCGCAGATCCCGTCTGCCATCTCGATATACATAACGCATNTTTTCATCAAACACATTCCAAACAGGGAGACCAAGAAAAACCGAGACCTCGAAAACAAAATCTGCGCAGATCCCGTCTGCCATCTCGATATACATAACGCATAAAATATCATATCAGAGAGACCTAACCTCATTGAGGAGGGGAAACGAGAGCCACTCCGAAATCATTCTGCTCACGAAAGAAAATCCATTCACTGGATCTCGCACTTCAATCATCCCCGCCAACACCAAACCCACTAACCCGACTCCGCCTCCTCGCATACTCACTCTGCCTCACCCGCTTCTTCGCACTCGCAAGCACACTCCTCTCCTTATCCCCCCTCGCTCCTCCCCCGCCCAAACCAGCCCTGGGCGTTCCAGGACCAGCAAAGCTCAAGCGGCTAGCACGAGGACCCAAACTCGACCTCGTGCGTTTATGTATTCCACTCGACTTCAATCCTGGTCTTGCAGCCAAAGGCCGCGCGAGAGGTGTTGCTGGGAGTGCCAAACCGGAGCCAGAGGAAGAAGGACCGGGGATACCTGAAGAAGAAGAGGAAGAGGCAGAAGATGCGGCGGCGCGTTGGGATGCGAGTCGGGCGATAACTTTGGATCTTGAGATACGTGGTTTACGAGTAAATGTACGTTGTCTCGTCACTGTGGGCTTCCCAGCCTCGGATCCTACATCAGCTTCAGCCATGGTGACGTCCTTATCCCCGTCCGCTTCGTCCTTCTTTGGCAACAGCACCGGAATGCCAGAGACGCCGCTCACGACCAGAGGTTTGCTGAATATCTTCCCTGGGATCGTATTCTGGTCCTGCGGAGGCTTGGGCGACCATAGTGGAATCGCGGAACCGGGACGCGCAGAGTAGGATAGAGGAGAAGTGACAGCCCTTCGTCTTGGTATCCCCTGTATCCTTGGGCTATTGGTGATCGTCCCAAGCAAGGAGGATTTCTTGCGCCCTAGTGGAGATGTGACATCAACAGCAGGAGAGGCATTCAAAGAAGAGGTGGCAGCAGCAGTAGTAGTATCCAACTTCTTCATCTTGGCCAATGAACTAGCAGTAGGCGCTAACAACCTCGATCCAGCCGTCCCCGTGCGCAAATGCGTCTTCGTACCCATACTCCCCACACCACCATTCGAAGTAGTAGACAGCCTTGTCCCGATCGATGACACACCACCACCGGAACTGGAGCTAGTAGCAGGGCTAACACGAGAGACCTTGGAGCCACCACTAACGGAGCTCATCCTCGTCGATGGCATCCTGCTTGTAGCAGTGCCTGGTTTACTGAACGATGAGGGGATAGGCGACCTCGACTTCGCTGTGGAAGACGTGTGCGGTTGCGCGACAGAGAGACGACTATTTGTGGATCCATTTGCCATTGATGTAGTAATGGTAGGAGTCGCAGTGGCTGAGGACTTGGTGGGCATGAATCTAGGAGTAGCACCCTTCTTTTTCAAAGGACTTGATTTGTCGTTTACGGCTTCTGACTGGTTGGAGGAGGCGGCATTAGTAGTTTTCTTGTGGGCGCCACTCGTGGTAGGGGTAGGCTGCACGGTTTTTCCTCGATTCCAGACGCTCGCCACTAGATTCTTGGCAGAAGTCAAGAATCCGAAGCGCATAGGCTTAGGTTTAGGAGCTAAAAAGGCACAAAATCGAACATCAGCACTCTTAAGACAAAAAATAGGAGACTAGAGGAAGAAAGAAATAGGGTATAGGAGTGGACTCACTGATCGGACCAACCCTGGAGACCCTCCTATTAGCAGAGGCAGCAGCAACAACTCCTCCTGCAGAGCTCCTCCGCTTCGTTCTACTCATCTCTAGCTTACGTTTGATAGCCTCTCGTTCTCGGTCTCTCTTATTCCCCTTCCCTTCCTCCCCCTCGGATTTGTCACCCTGGTTATCTACATCCATAGCATCCTCGTCTACCTTTTGCTTTCCTTTCGCATTGCCACTCGCGGCAGTAGCGCTGGCATCAACGTCAATTCCAGTACCATGATCCATACGTGCCCTCTTCCCTCCTCTCTCCTCCACTCCTTCAAACTCTCCGCCCTCCCCAACGGGAGGGACCTCGTCGTCATCTTCATCACCAAAAGCACCGGGCAGGACTTTGGCCCTCCTTCCGTTACTGATTACTCTCGTCGTCCCACTTGTGCGTCCACCGATGCCAACAGCACCAGGTCCACTCGTAGGTCTCCTCGGGGCGCCATTCGCGTCCCCAAGCACATTCGACTTTCGTTTCTTGCCCGCCATCGGCTGGGGTTGTGAGACATCGAAACCACTACCGCTGTTAGGCGAGACCGAAGCATTCTTCCTCCTCTTCACAACCCCATCGATCCCCTCCATCTTGGCAAACTCGGCTTGATGCGCCTCGTCAAACTTCTGCGTAATCTCTCCCCTTCCCGTATTGCTCGATCTCGGAAGCGGTTTGATTTGACGTTGGTTGTTTTCCGTTGCGAGCTGTTCTTGGGTGTGTGCCCCTGGTTGGAGTTTGTTGATGATGTCTGTGTCAAGACCTTCGACACCGGAGAGGCGAAGGCGTTTGTTCATTTCTTCGAGGACGCTTGTTGCGGCTGAGCGGAATTGGGTGTTGGAGACGGAGTGCTGAGGGAGGGGTGAACCGAAGATGAAGGGGTCCGGGGTGGTGCGCTTGGTATCTGTGGTTGCTGTTGGCGGTGGTTCTGGGACGGCCAGGGTGCTACTAGCCGTGTTTTCACTTCTGGTAGCACTCCCGTCCTTATCCTTGTCAACAGAGGATTTGATCGGACTAAGTGGTAAGGTAGGTGGGACGTCATCAGCGGACAAGGTTGGGTAGAGACTCTGGAAGAGTCCTGGGCGAACATCGGGAGCCCAGAATGCAGGGCCTTCGTCAGTTTGTCCATTCGCGCTTGGACTCATGACCAAGTCAAATGTAGTCTCGAAGGGTTTTAGCTTTGGGGTGCGGAAGGTGTCTGGCTGGGATGAATTGGTCGTGGTATCTGCCGTTGAGGGTTGGCTTGAGACAAGACGGATTGTGGTGGTTGGTTGTTCTTTCGTTGGGGTGGTGGATGCACCTAGTCCGAGGCCCAGGCTGAGTCGGGCGTCGGGCGGTGCGGGTTCGCCTGGGCGAAGTGAGCACCCTGGAAGAGGCTCGCCGTTTGATGAAAATGACATGCGGGTGTGCGGCGCGGTTGCAGGGTCAAAGGTAAAGTTGTCGTTAATCGGGGGTGTTGCTGGTCGTACGGCGGAATAAGGGATGGAGTGTTGTGTAAGTTCGTCGTCGGGTTGTTGCTGGGTGGCGGGACTGGCTCTGGAAGAGACTGTTGAGTTGTTGGATTTGTTGGTGCGTTTGAGGCCAAGGGATGTCGCGAGTGCTCTGATGGATGAGCTTACAGTTGACGCTGGAAAAAAAAGGTTTAGAAGTCGGGGAGAAGGATGAATAAAGAGTAATCGTACTCTTTGAGCTGGTAGTTCCGAACTCGCCAGTGCTGTGAGCAGTTTCGACGGTGCGAAGCGATGAAAGGGTTCCCTGGGAGGAAGAAGTCTCCTCGACCTCTTGGATGCTCTCCATAACGATCTCCCACTGCTCGCTGGGGCGCTGCAGTTGATGGCGGGGAAGATCTAATTCATCCTGGGATGTGTCTGACGAGGCACTGAGAGGCTTTGGGGTGATACCATCTGGTTCGCTGCGGGCTGCGATACTGAGGGGGTCGTCCTTTGGTAGAGTGAGTGCGTGCTGCTTGAGGCGTTGGATGAGGTCGACGTTCTTGCCGTTTGCCTTGATGGAGTGAATCTTGCAGAGCTTTACGAGCTGGTCTCGCTTGAGGGAGTGGAGGGCGGGGGAGTTGAACAGAATTTCTGTCGTTTCCGACATTGCTCTAGCATGGAATAATGCAAACTACACCACCAACTGTCAAATCAAAAGACGCGACCCATTAAACATATCACGTGACCGTGTTTCTGTTTACCCTCAGTTTCTCAGGCTGCACCAGCGCTCAACCACAGGCACTCACCTTCTGCTCAGTGCTGTAATAGGCACCCAAAAACAGCACCGTCTGCACCAGAAGAAGCGAGTGACTATAAGTAGAAGAGTTTAGAATTACATGTCACATATAAACGCACCTGGATTCCCGTTTTCTGCGAAATTGTTGCACTCTTTGAGCGGGCCAGTGACCTTGACATCCTTCTGGGGGACGACGATATTGCAGCAAAAGGCACTTCCGTTGACTTACCTGCAATCCGTGCGGTGGCAGATCACCTAGTGTCAAAGTGCCGGCCTAGTAACAAAAGACCACACCTTACCTGCCCCCTGACCGACTCCTCGTTAATCTCAACTTTGGTCTGACCGCAAAGGCAAGATCCGGTATGAGGCATCGTGGCTACTACTGCGTTGAACAGCTGATGGAAATGCGGCTTAAAGGTCAGAAATCAGACAAGAGGTCAAAGACGCCGGTCCTCTTCATTTATACACCGACAATCAGAACCCATAGGCTCCACTGCAAACCCCTACCAATAGTCAAGCCCGCTGCACTGTCATGTGCTAGGCGACGACATCCTCGCAAACGAATATCGGACCCGCCGTTTAATCCTAGACGGCCCAGGAGTCAAAGGCCCTCTCTGGTTCAATGGAACCCCGAGGCACCTCTAAACATCGTCAGGCTCATCATCGTCATCCCGCTTGCCCCAATATAAATCTTGTTTCCCAAATACCTCAAACCGGCCTTGAAACAACTTCTCAAAGGCGTCGTTTGGAGTATTGAGTGATTCCATGTCCCGGATGCAATCCTGCTGGAGCTGCCTGGAGCAGAGAAGGGCATGAATCACAGCCACTCGGGCGGACAATATGCTGGGAAGAGAATCTCATCCCAGGGTCAGGTGCCGTTGGAGCCGAATCAGGGATTCTACAACGTCGGACTCTTGACTGCAGTGTGCAAAGTCGCTGACCCCTGGGTGAAAGGTTACCGATGGTGGGGAAAGCCGATCACGCCTGGTGAAGGACATGGACGCCTCGAGCCACTTGCCACTGCCATTCCTCTGAAATTCAGAAGCGAGATCACGAACACACTCCTTTCCTAGCGGGAACCCGTTTCCATTCCTGCAATCTAGCGATCCGGATTATACAAGGCCTGCAGAATGGGGTAGCCACGACTTGGGATCAACCTGACCCTCGAGGAAAGAGTAAGCCTAGGGAATCACCACGCCTATACCAATCACTCTCGTGGATCTCAAGCCAGAAGTGTACTCCAGGGCCTCTGTGATCGGTCGGCCTAATGACATGGTTGCCCTCGCTGTTCATTGGAGTGGGATTACATGTATGTTGCTACAAAGGAATAAGAAACCAAGGGAGGCGACGGCTTCAGTGAGTGTTGGAATGGTTAACATTCCTCCCTTTGTGCTAGTACAAACCTTAAACTCGGGTACGCTTTACGTTGGGGGAGCGCTTTATACGCGGAGCCTATGAATCCGTTCTCGAGTCTCTTACCTTCTTCTATTCTACCTACTAAGAAAGCTCACGGGTTCCATTTCACCTCCGACGTCGTACTTAACCCACGCGGTCTTTGCCAATAGTCGTACTTATCCCGCGCTGCCTTTGCCACTAGTCGCACTCACAGTAGACCCTCTACCACGTTCAACACCCCAGATGATATGAATCTTCATAGTAAAGATGGCGGAAAACAAGCGGACTTGGGTGGCTTTAATCCATATCGAGGGAGTGCGGTTTGAATCAAGCACGCTTCAATCGATGATCCACGCACTCGAAATACCCGATAGCATCACTCCTATTCTTATCCAACTGCTCCCATCCTGTTTAAGGGATGATCGATCGTCCCAGTGTTCTAGTCCAGGACTAAGTGATGGCGGGGATCTACTATAGGAACAAACGAGTGTTTGTTATTCCGGGATAGTTTTTGTTCTTTGTTTCTGAATTTTCCTTCTCGTCGGGCACCCGCAGCCACAGGCATAAAATCAAACTTTCGTTTTCAAACCCCCCTCAGCCATCCATGTTTACACCCGTCCTAGTACCTGTCAACCATACCTCTGCATTAATAACATACATCACAAGTAAACTATTTACGCCCTTTAAATCCCAATCTTACGAGCACACATTTGGACTCACCCCACATGACATAGCAACGTACCCCCGCAATTCACAGATGCTCTTCATGTGTGCACAGCCTCGCCAACCGAGGAAAACTGCGATAATTTTGGCTTACCACTCTGAGAAACAGATCCATCTACATTGCCAATTATGGGTTGGGGTACTTCGTTCTTGATGTCCTGTCCTCCCCTTCCCATTCCTTTAAAAATGAGTTAATGAGTTGGCAACGCATCACCAAAGGGACTACAGCTTTGACAAAGTGTGGGAACTGGACAATTTGTTTAGGAATCAGTGAAGAGAAGAGTGCTAGAGTAGAATAGGAAGATCAATCTCATATGATGTTTATGAATACTGATATACTTGTATCTTCTGCACCAGGTCATACGTGATGCGTCAGAACAGCCCACAAACTGTCGCAACGGAAGTCACGAGGCCACAAAAGCTCATGATTTAAAGGGGAGTGTTGGAACGGTTGCGGCTGATTGAGGTGCGAGTGAGTCATATTTGGGGATGAAAAAACAGCATCGGTCTTTGACAACACAGTCTGTTCAATGCCGTAGATACTCACTGAGTTCCACCCCTTCTTGCCACTCTACGCCTTTCTTTGAAAAGAATTACAGATTGGGTGAAGACAGCACCTAATACTCGTGTCACGGCTTCGGAATGAGATACTCACCAGTTGTCAAGCAGATGTAGAACCTCCCACACTATGAAGCCAGCCATGTCGGTTAATCTTCGGAAAGTGTGCGAGTTAGCATTACGAGGCACTGCCACGGTGACCTACATTGGAAGGGGAACAAGGAAACAGCTGTATTGATGGAAGTCGGGAGAGAAGTTGCGACCCAAATCCGACATAATGACCCAAATAAAGGACTTCGGAGCTGCTACTTGCATCAGAGATGATTTAGAAAGCTCTGCCTTTGCCCATAACCACACACGTCTAATCTGGTATCACCGTCTATGTCAGTCTCCGGAAGTTGATATCGGGGCTATTGATTTAGCGAGCCTTCTCCGAGCAAGTTCCCAGCCTTTCTTCATCATTGTCGGGACGTTTAAGAGGAGACCATCATTCACGATATATTCGTATCGCCTCAGCCACCTTACACTGTCATCAGTCATTCTTCGTATGTCATGGGCTATGTCTGATGGGGATGATGCTGTTGAAGGGCCTCGGAATAACGGCGGAAAGGAATGTATTGAGAGACGAAGTAGGGACAACGAAGTGAGTATTACATGGGCAAGGTAAGGTTATATGACAGTAAAAGTATGTGTAGTACGGGAGGCAACAGAAGGCGTAGGTTTACCAGCTATGTGACATCGCGGATTTCAAGAGATACCCGAACGTCCAGAATTGACCTCGCAGTCCGACTTGGTCACGATATTGTCTCGCTTCTGGTTCTGGAATCCACTTCGTGAGTCAACCCTTTTGTTTCTTGTGCCTCTAAAACTATTCCGCCATCAGTAACCTCCTGCCGTTCTTGTGAGGGTGTGGTATTCTCCGCCGGCAAAGGTTTTGCTCAATGGCCGGTGAGCGAACACAGGAGAGTGTAGAATATCATGTGGGTAAGTCTCAGGGAAACCCATCGACTGTTTTGAGTGTGCGACTGAGGGTGCTTCTAAGTAGTCAGCTGAGGTGCACGCTATTATACCGAATAGGGACTAAGAAAAGACGGCAATGTCCCATTTGCATCAAGTGGTGGACTGATACTTTGTTTCAAACTGACGTCTCCCAGTGCTGTGGGTCTCGATGCATGGCATAGATCTAGCTGGCCTTACTTTTCCAGGTATGGTGTCCATATGTAGTGAAAGCACCACTACTTAATAATAAGAGCTATTTTGTCTCCGGAGACGTTGAGGCTATACAATGGATATCAACAAACGTACAGCCAGCTGTGACGCAGAAGGCATGTCAGTTAGTCTACCTGCACCACCACCAGGATGTATTGAATGATGGAAACGAAACATTCATGAGCATTCTGGGGCCTTTCCGACTTTGGGATTACGGGGAGTATTTATAATGAGATGAGCTGTTGGACAGAAAAGCGACCAACGTCCTGGTTCGGGTAGATCTCAAGTAAGTCCTTGTCAGGCTCTCGCTACTAGCTACTAGAACGGATCGCTGAACAACTTGCCTGTAAAATAGGTCATGTCGAAGCCACTGTCTCAGGCATCAGTGTATCAAAGCTTCGCGATCCTTATGAGGGAATGCCGCCCCCGGCGGCTGATCCAAGAGGACCCGGGAGTCAAAGGTCCCCTCTGGTTTGGAAGGGATCCTGACAGCCCATGGCACATTCCTATGAATATCCTTCGGATTATCTGGGCCATTCCACTTGCGCCACTATATTTTCTATTTCCCAAATTCCTCAAGGAGTCTCTGAAAGGTCTCCTCAAAGGTCTAGTTTGGACTATCGAATGGCTCCATGTCCCGGATGCGATGTTGCTAAAGTCCGCTGAAACAGGAAATAGCGTTGATCAGGGCGGGTCAAGCGGAAAGTACGCTGTCACGGGCAACAAACCCAGGTGGCTGCTCCAAGTTCGTTTCCAGGGGGAGAGAATCATATCTCAGCGTCAGGTTCCATACGGCGATGGGCACTATGACGAGTCGACTCTCCTACCTGAAGGATTGGCTTTAGCAGGGTCGATTCGATATACGGCCATCAGCTATCCGATGAAGAGCGCTTGGAAACTTTTTGAGGAGGCTAAGAAGGAGCTGGACGAGGAATCAGAGAAGAAGAAGAAACCTGGCCGGGAGTATAGTCTTCGCAACCGCAAGCTCATCTCTCAAACGGTGCTGGACTGTTATGCTCAAGCGAGGAGGACAGTGCCGGGTATGCGGGATGGAGTCGAGTATATCTGGCTGGACGAATTCTGTCTGGCAGACGACAGACTCTCAGAAGAGACTGACGAGGCCGAGATGGATAGGCAGAGGGGATTGGAGGTTGGATTACTGGCGGACATATTTCGGAGTGCAAAGAGAGTCGTCGTCTTCTGCCATGAGCCTGGTTGCGATCATACCGACACCAAGTGCCTCTGGGGAAAACGCCTGTTCACGATGGGGGAGATCTTGTATACACCAAGGGTGCTGCAAATGAAAAGGTCGAAGGGATCGGAGGGTGAGCTAACTAGCTCCATCGTCGTCTTCTCCGGTCCCGAATTCCGTGGATGTATGCAAGCACGAGCGGCTCGAGCGGAGATGTGGCATCTCTACAATATCATGCAACACTCTACCAACGCCGGTTCCTCCACCTGGCAATCTGCAATCCACTCCCTCGTTGTTGAAGCCATTCGGAGAGACGACGAGGAGGGCTACGATTACCATAACATGTTGGGCAAGGCATTGAATGGGCTCCTGCCAAGGCGATCCCGGCTTGAAGATCTGAAGGGAATTGATGGGTGGGCGGATTTGGCGTGGCTGTTGGAGCTCAATCAGGGGTTCTATAACGCTGTTCTTCTGGCTGCAGTGTGCAAGATCGCGGATCCTTCGGTGGAGGAGTATCGTTGGTTGGGAAAGCCGATCGCGCCCCGTGAGGGACGTGAACGCCTCGAGCCCCTCGCTACTGCCATCCCTGTGAAATTCCGGAATGAGGCGACAACCACCGTCGAGCCCGCTCTCTCCACCGTTGGGCCCAGGTCCCTCAAGCTCACGCACATGCTGCGACGAGATCCCGATGCATTGTATCACAACGAAAGTATGAAGAGTTTGAAGATATTCGCATTGTGGCTAGTTTGTGGCCTCTACATCCTCGGTGTCGTGGTCATGGTCGGTACCTTTAGGCTCATTATAGGTTTTCTCGTCTGGTATTTTGCGGCCGTTTTTCTCGCCACGCTGGAATTGTTAGCTGGAACGATTTATGTGAAGAAAGACGGATGGATTGTGTTCGATGGACACGAGGATCCCATTTCCTTCCTTCAATCCAGAGATCCCGACTATATGAAGTCAATCGAATGGGGCGAACGCCAGCTCATCCCAACCTGGGATGAACCCGACACTCAAGGAGAGAGCCCACCCGGGACGCCGCCGTACTTACGCACAATCACTCTGGTGGACCTCAAGACAGGGGTATCCACCAAGGCTGCGGTTACCGGCAGGCCCAACAATATGGTCGCCCTCGCTATACACGGGAGTGGAGTTACGTGCATGCTGTTGGACAGGAACAAGAGCGCACAGGAGGCGACAGTCTCAGTCAAGGTTGGGATGGTTAATGTTCCTCCCTTTGTTCTGGCACAAGCGCACACGTCGGGTACGGTTTACGTTGGAGGAGGCGCCTTGCGCCATAGGCCAGTGACTCGGACTTCTGATCATCTCGAATCGTCCTCCAGCACAATCCCCAAAGAGAAGTCTCTGAGCGACGCTTCACCGCCAATGCCGCATGTGTCCTACGCACCTCCTATCAGTTACGACATCCCTGGTACTTGCTCGATTACGCCTTCGGTTTCGGGGCCGGGATTGTGTTCCACATCTAGCGTGATGGGTTCTAACGACGCAATAGGTGCCATACGGAGTGGCGCCGTCATTTCGGTAGATACTCGGGGAAAAAGCAGCAGATATCCAGTGATTTCGGACGAGTATAATCCCTATCTGGAAGGCAACGAGAATGCTGTTTGAGAGGGCGGTCCTTTGTGACATGACGACGCACATGTGGCTAGGAGACCGTCGCTAGATCGTTTGGATTCCTATGCACCTTCTTCCCTCTGTCGAATCATGTGATGGCTTTGTTCTACTTGTTATCTAATAGTGGAGTGATGTTTATTTATCTTGTCACAGTGTAATGAGTTTTGGATTTGATGTTCTTGATGTTCCCGTTTTCCGTCTCCTGCAGAAAGCTCTGAAGTTGTATCATGTTAGAGATTACAGATAGCGCAAGCAAAGAGGTCGCCCCCCGGAATTCATTGTCGTTCGACAATAACAGTCGAGTTCATTTACCATTCAAGAGACGAACATGATATGGTCGTAGTTTGGGGAGTGTCGAGGCNCTCCTGCAGAAAGCTCTGAAGTTGTATCATGTTAGAGATTACAGATAGCGCAAGCAAAGAGGTCGCCCCCCGGAATTCATTGTCGTTCGACAATAACAGTCGAGTTCATTTACCATTCAAGAGACGAACATGATATGGTCGTAGTTTGGGGAGTGTCGAGGCATGACGGATACGGGAAGGGACGCTTCCAATGGGACTTAGGGGAGCAAGAGTGAGTAGAGACATAGAACAGAGATAATGGGGTTCAATCACGTGGGTTGAGTTTGCGAAAGAAGATAGCACATTACCCATATATGACCCAACTAGCCCCTATCGATGGTCCGACCCTGGACTCAAAATGCGGCCGATAACGCTCACCTCTCATACTTAACCCATCCTCATGAATCCACTCGGCGAGCTCACACCCCAGACCACCGCAGTATACCTACGCACACTCCCTGCAATTCGCGAACGCTGCTCCCTCGTGCATAACCTCGCCACCCAAGGTAAACTCCAGTACTTTGACTATCATCCTGAGAAAGAGGTCGATGTTGCCGACTTTTGTCTGGGCATAATCAAGGTGTTTCACTGCCGTTTTTTTACATGCTTTCGTAAAGACTAACGATGTTCTGACAGAGGGACTACAACTCCGATCCAGCAAACGTATGCCTTCCCTCTCCCCAAGATCCCTCCTACGTATACTCATAAACCGCAACTATACACACAGATCCAACCACACGGCCGGTGGCGCCATCTCGATGCCGGCATTCCCCGAGTTGAGCCTCTCCTTGTGCAGTGGTCGTCCCAACAAGTGGACGAGAAGGAGAAAGCCCGGAGACTAGTCGACCTCTTCCTCGTCTCCGTCTTACTTGATGCAGGAGCCGGTAACCTATGGAAGTTCACTGAACCGGGTACGGACAGGATCTTCAGTCGTTCAGAAGGGCTAGGTGTCGCTAGTGTACATATGTTCAAGAGTGGATTCTTTAGCGGTGATGAGGCGCAACCTTTCCGTGTTGATGGTGAGTTGTCTTGGAGTCCCCGATGTGCCGAGTGTTAACATGTGGATTGATCCTTTGGCTGGTAGCTGCGGGTCTGGCTAAGATTACGGCAGAACGTACCGCCGTAGCGATGCAAGTTAGCGAGTCAAACCCGATGGCCGGACTTGAAGGACGCGCGTCCTTGCTCTTTAATCTCAGCCAGGCTCTCACTGCAAGCCCTAACTTCTTCGGTGCAGAGGGCAGGCCAGGGAACATTATCGGTATGCCCAGGCGAACGCTTGTAGTTCGTTTACATCCCGCTGACCATCTTCTAGACTTCCTGGAATCACAAGCTCTCTCAACATCACCCCCCACAATTCCGCTCTCTGCACTCTGGACTGCCCTAATCGATGGTCTGAACCCCATCTGGCCTTCCCGGATTTTCCTCGGCGGCGTCGCATTGGGTGATGTTTGGCCATGCCCCGCCCTCGCACAAACAGCTAGTGGAGACTCTGACTTTCTTGTCCCGTTCCACAAATTGACACAATGGTTGACATATAGTCTTGTTGAGATTTTCCAAAAGGTGTTGGGATGGCATGTGCAGGGCTTGGAAGATATGACGGGGCTGCCCGAATATCGAAATGGTATTTCCTATCCAGTTTCATTCCGCATCCCTATTTTCGCTGACGTTATGGTGCATGTAGGTGGCCTACTTGTAGATTTGGGAGTGCTCACACTCAAGCCTGACGTGTTGCCTAAGAACCCGGATTCCGGCTTGCCGATCGCACCGCCCTCACATCCTGCTATCGTCGAATGGCGTGCGATGACTGTCATCGAATTGTACGCTGTCTCCAATTTACGAACCGACCTGATGGGTTTTAATCTTGTTCTTCATTGTCCACAGGGACCGGATTGCGAACCTTATTCGTGAAAAGCTTGGCCTGACTCCAGCCCAATTAAGCCTCGCACAAGTCTTGGAAGCGGCTACTTGGAAGGGGGGCAGAGAGATTGCGAAGTTTAGGAGGCAAGAGACAGGTGGCCCTCCTATCGAAATTGAGAGCGATGGTACTGTGTTCTAGGCGTCCAGTTTGGGGAGACGAGTCCTGGATCTACCCCCCGTGTTTTCTTGATCGTTGTACTTGTGTCGAAGACCTTCCGCAAACTTGAATTGGAACCAACTGGCCAGTCCCTTGATATTATGCACATATACACTTGCGCTGGCGGAAATCAAATCATTTGCAGAAGAGAACAATACCTTGCCCTTGAAGATCCCAAGCAGATGTAAACTTTATGAACTTCATGCTTACTATTCGACCGGTTTGTAGTGCATTTTCCATGGCAGGAAAAAGTGTCAATCTGGAAGCAGCCGATTAGGAGGCTTGTCAATCCCTGAAGCCGACTATAAAATATGACTATGAGTCGAGACTCTGAAATTATCTGCTTTGACCATTGTTTTTGGCAGAGTTCCCCTGCCTCGACGAAAAATGTAGCTACATAGTATTCTTCAGGCCCCTCGGATGTCACTCATGGGTACCCAGTAATCCTCAACTCAGATTGTAGTTCCAATCTCGAGTTGCAGGACGGTCTTTACGACCGTATCCCAAATCTCCGCATGCGGCCCCCCACTCGGAATAGCTGAAACTTGGCCCGCCCGAGTCCCAGCAGCGTAATAGGGACACTCTTGTGCAACACTTGCCAAATTCACAGGCGCGGTCGTCACAAACAATTTGAAGAATCCGACGTCTTTCGTTTCGCCCTCTCGAAGCATGAATTCCCAAGGATCAACACCGCCTTCTCCGTAATACCCAATAAGAAACTCGGATTTGGGCTGAAGTACAACATCGACTTTATGTGATGTGATTGAGGCACCTGCACCCGTTGGCGGGAGGTACCATGGTGCTGGTTAAGGGGAGTGAGGGCGATTGTATGGTGGAGCGAAGAGAAGAAGGAAAAGGACTCACTGATAGACAGTTCAGAAGGATCAAAATAGAATAAATGTGGGTATAACGGCAAATCCGTGAAATTGTCCACCGTAACTCCATACCTCTTCTCCCTCTCTACTACCACCACGGCAGGGTCCCTCTCAAATATATCTCTTCCCACTGACTTTGCAACAAGCTGATACTCAGCGTTATACGACATCTCGAGTTCCTTCATCTCCATTTTCACTTTGACTTTTGAAGAATCATTGTCATGATCTGAGTTTGTTCGGAGAAGATGGAACCGGAAGTTGATCGCACATCGGACGATTTCATGTAGCTTCCATATATCGTGTGATGGGACTGTGAAAGGGGAACGGGTCCCGATGTGTTTGGCTGCGAGCGGGAAGTGGTGGTCAACGTGAACCCTATCTTCTTCGAGCGTCACAACGAAATCTGCAGCGCTCGTATCGGGGACGATCGTGATTGAGTGTGCTGTGCGAAACTCCTGAGTGTACACTGATTCAAGCCAGGTTAAGTTGTTGGAGGATATAATGAGAGATTCGGAAGGTCGTTCGATGACTTTGCAGTAGAACATGCGACGCAGCGGGAGCGAGGGGGTATCGGGAGGGAGTTGGAGAGTGGACGAGGTGTTGTTTACCTCTGAGACGACAAGAGTGCCGAGTGGAGGATTGGGTTGTTGTGCAATGGGCAAGAGATTGGATTCGTGGACAGCGACTGTACAACCAACCGTGATGCCTTGCACGATCCCAGCGTCCATAGTCAACTTGTCGCCTTGCTTCATACCGGGTATAAAACTTGGATCACCGCCCTCGATTCTGTGATTGAACAGCCTTCGATTGACCTCCGTGCCCTCACAATGCGCGTTCTGCCTACCATAACCCAAGTCTCGTGAAGAAGTGGTCGAAAGGAAGACCCAAAACGGCTCACCATTTCGGCATATTCAACCGATGCATCAAACTCGTATACGTCAAATCCTCTACGCTCGCCTCATTCAGCACCTTCATCAACGCATAAGTAAATACCCCATTGGGTTGCTTTGGATGTTCATGCGCAAACTGTTCCTTTCCACATGCAGCCAACAAAACATGCGACGACATGTTCTTCCCCGAGAAGCCTTTTGCTATGCCGGCGCCACGAGATAGTGCCCAGGTGATGTCGCGATCGTAGTTCGGTGGAAGTGGCGGAGGCGTAGCGACGCACCGGGGGACATACCCCTCGTTTTCAGCTTCGCGCGCTTCTTTAGAGTGGCGGGTCGCGCCTGCAGAGTGGCAACAATCCAAGATAAGAGTCTATTCCATGCAGTCTCCATTTCAGCAAAACGAACCCGCTTGCGATAAGGTATGACTCACGATGTTGTTTCCCCTCGTCTCTGAGAGCCTATTAACAAGCGCCGCAATAGTCCTATCCGGAATTGCAGGTACTTGTCCCTCCTCCTTGACAACTTTCACCTCCCCAGTCGCTTCATCCACGACTTCGCTCTCCCTAATTTCTGCGGCACCCATATCAACCGGACAGAGTGCCTCGTAATAGTCCCCTACGGTTACCCAATCCACCCAGTCTTTCGGTTTCTCGCCTCGTGCACCGTGTCCTGCGAAGAATATAACGATGGCGACTTCATCTTTGGGTTGACCGGAGGTGATATTTTTGAGCTCGTCGAAAGCGCTGATGATGGCTGAGCGCGTGGCTGTGCTGTCGCGGAGGTTGATTATGTGGTTGAGTGGGACGTGCAATCGGGTGGTGAGGTAGTGTTGGAAGTCGTCGGCGTCTTTGACTGCGCTGTTGAGCTTTGGGAAGTTTGTGTAGTTATTGATGCCGATTATGAGGGCGTAGATAGGAGGGAGTTCGAAGTAGCTATTTTGCGCAGGGTCAGATTGGGTATAAAGGGGATGATGGGTGGGTGGGGGGACTTGCTTTGGTGAGTTTCTGAGATTTTGGTGATTAGTTCGAGGGTTTGGGGAGGGATATGCGGACTTACGAATCAGACATCCTAGGTCAAGGCTCTGTGCATTGAAAAGTAAATATTATCAGCACAAGACCTGATCAATCACGACTCCAATCAGGAAAGTAAAATCAAGTGCACAAGGGAGATAACAGGTCATGACACGATCGTCCTGGCACATGTCTTAATCCAGAAGCAAAACTCCATCTCCATCGTATTACCACCTCCAACTTGGCCTAGCAAATAAGACACAAAAGTACAACGAAAAACTGATCAACTCAACGTCCGCGATGAAGGTAACAGCGCAACAACGTATGCAGCATTCACGGCTCCCTCTTCTTTCACGCTCAACCACCGCCCGAACCTGTGTTCCTGTCCCACACCCACAACCACCAATGCTGGGTAAGCATTCCCGGTTATTGTCGTCGATGATGGTAGCCATGACTTGGAGGCATTGGTAATGGAGGTGCTGTCGGCGGCGGAGGAAAAGAACGATTTGGGCGGGGATATAATTTGTAGGGAATTAACGACTCCGGGGATGGGTATATGCCCAAGGAATGAAAAAGACTTGAGTTTGCCGTCGAGCTTCCATAGCCGGATCTGACCTTCCCATGAACCTGATATACCACCAAAGAAGCGAGGTTAGAGAAGCGAGAAGAAAGTGAACGTGGTATGTAAACCAACCAGATACGAAAAGATCAGAATACCGCAGTGCAGCAAGCGCAGTGATCCATCGTGGTGTTTGTATCAGACCTTCGGTGGAAGAATGCACCTCATTGAACCCATGCGCGAAGGGTTGTGTGAATATCGGTTTTTTCTTCTGAGTTGTCCACAGGGAGATTGATCTGGCACGGAAAGCCGAGTTAATAAAGCGAGGAATAGAAGGGAAGAACCTCGAGAAAGGCATTGACATACCCACTATCACCACCACTCAGAAAAGTCGTTTCATCGATCATGGCAACACACTCTAAACTGCCTTCTAGGAAATTCTTTGTTTCCCGTTCTTTGTTCTTCGCACCCACACCACTCTCACCCTCCCCTTGTTCATTCTCACCATCGCCAGTGTCATCATCTGCGCGTAAACCACCTTCCAGAATCTCGCGCACGCGACTCCGACCGCCACCACGGAACACGAGCTGTGTCTCTTCCACAATTTTCCAGTATCGTGCTGTTTTGTCTCGGCCGCCTACACTGACGCAGTTATCACTGCGAAGGGAATCGATAGAGAGGATAGGATCTTGGTGGCCAAAGAGGGTTTCAACGTAGCCCATGACGGAGGGCGTGAGGTCGTAAACTTTGAGTGTGCGATCGAAAGAAGCGGTGAAGAGTTGATGTGTGGATTTTCGGAACGAGAGCGCCTGGTGCGTGGCATAGGGTAGGTGAGATTTCATGAAATAGGCGAAGAAGGTAACGCACTGAGATGACGTCTTTGTGATTCATAGGTCCTTGGAATGTTTTGATCCATAGTCCCGCTTCTGCGTCCCAAATTATGAGCCGGCGGTCTCGACCTCCGCTGGCGAGGTATTTGCCATCACTGCTCAATGCGAGTGCGAGGACTTCGTCTGTATGGTTTTCGACGGTGATATTGTTATCGAAGGCCCTGGCTTTGCCCTTTAATTTGGAGTTGGAGGGCGTGGGTGTGTCCGAGACTGGGGGGCGTCTTTTGTAGAACGTGGCGAGTTTTTTGCCGGAGGAGAGGTCCCATTTGATGATGTTCCCTTCCTTTCCAGAGGTGAAGAGGTATTTTCCAGATTCGGTGGCGACGGCTGAGGTTACGGAGAAGCGGTGACCGCGCGTGCGGAGGATTGGGGGTGAAGTGAGGTTGTACTGTGAAGATGGATGAGAATGGTGGGTAGGGACATGGAAGGAGGACTCACAGAATCTGCGACGAAGAGATGGATTTTGCCTGAATGTTCAAGAACGTCTTGTTTTAGGCGCGCAGATATGAGCTCCTTGTCGATTTCCGCAGCATCATATTCTCCATCCGCTGTCCAGCGGTGGATGAGATTGTATATGAATAAAGAGAGAGAAAACATACCAAGAGTGTCCTTTACGCTGTCGAGGTAGAGCTGAGCCAATCTGAGACGCTTTTCGGCTGGAGTTTCGTCCTCGTCCTCGTCGCCACTTGCGCCTGGATCTGGCTCCTCTGCACGCAACTCCATATCGTCTATGCCTCCCCATTCCTCCTCGGATTGCTCTGAGAGTTCCTCGTCGACCTTTGCCTTCTTTGGCGCAGGTCTGGATTTTTTAGTCAGGTCATTCTGTCTTTGTTTGTGGGATGAGTCCGTGCGTTTTCGCTTTCTGGACTTTGCAGAGGCGAAAAAGGCGTCTGGCATGGGTGGCCTATGCACTTGCAGTGCTGAAAAATTAATTCTGGATATCATTGTTTGCCACTGTGTTATTCTGGGGGTGATACGTTACGTAATGTCACGGATCAAACACGAGGGCGGGTGTCCGATGTCCCAATGCGACGATCGACGCAAAGGACAACAGGTTGTCCAGGCACGATGCAGTGGACGAATCGTATGAGGCTGGTCGGGGGAAAAACATATGTAAAATGGAGGAGATATTATAACAATATGGGTCTCGAGTGATGAGTCAATGGCAGAGATCGCGCAGGGCGTTAATAACGCCGAGAGACGGTATAAATTGAGCAGCGGAGGTCCGCCTCTGCCAAGTCACGGGATGCTACCAGTCAGGTCCTTTACTCGTCCTCATGCTCGCCCCTTTGCTCGCCCTTTCGCCTCGACTACTCTCAGAATGCAGCCCCTCACCCCAGACGACCTCAATCCCGCCATCCTCAAGGTCCAGTACGCCGTCCGCGGCGAACTTGCTATCAAGGCAGAGCAGCTCCGTGACAAGCTCAAGGAACCTAACCACGGTCTGCCCTTTGACAAGGTCATCTCTTCCAACATTGGGAATCCTCAGCAAAAGGGCTTGGACCAGAAACCCATAACCTTCGTGCGACAGGCATGTTTCTATTTCCCCCGCAACATGTGTATGTCCCATGACAAACCTAACTCAATTTTACGACCCCAGGTTGCGGCTCTCACAGAGTGGCCTGCTCTGGCCAACCTTGCCCCAGGTGTCTTTCCACCTGACGTTGTTGCACGCGCAAAAGAGCTTCTGCAAGAGATTGGTTCCATTGGTGCTTACTCCCATAGCCAAGGCGTGCCATTCATTCGCAAGAATGTCGCCAAGTTTATTGAGGGTATGTTGATCATCTATTTCACCCTGAGCTCCCATTCACAACTCTGATCCTTATTTACTCTCTAATCACAGAGCGCGATGGTTACCCCGCCGACCCAGCCAATATCTTCCTCACTGCCGGTGCTTCTTCTGGTGTCTCATTGCTCATATCCATGCTCATTACCGGGCCAACCTCTGGTGTCCTCATTCCTATCCCCCAATACCCTCTTTATACCGCTACTCTTGCCCAGTTTAACGGCGCACCGATACCCTATCACCTTGACGAGTCCTCCGGCTGGTCCACGTCAGTGGAGTCCATCGAAGCCGCTGTCCAGGAAGCTATTGCAAAGGGCATCACCCCCAAGGCACTTGTCATAATTAATCCCGGGAACCCCACCGGTGCCCTCCTTGACGAGCCCACACAAGAGCGCCTAGTCAAGTTGTGTGAAAAACATTCCCTCGTTCTTCTCGCAGACGAGGTCTACCAGGTCAATCTCCACCGACGCGCCACACATCCATTCACCTCTTTCAAAAAGATCGTCAGTAAGATGCGCTCACCTATACCTCTCATCTCCTTCCACTCGACGTCCAAAGGCGTCTTCGGCGAATGCGGACGGCGCGGAGGCTATTTCGAGTGCACTAACTTGTCTGAGCAAGTTCTGGCACTCATTTACAAAATGGTTTCTGTTGGTCTATGTCCCCCCGTTTCCGGGCAGATCGGCGTTGACACGATGGTGCGCCCACCCAAACCCGGAGAGCCAAGCTACGACCTCTGGAAGCAGGAAACGGATGCAATTCACGCGGCTCTCGCGTCTCGTACCCATCACATGGCGGAGCGCCTGAATCAACTTCCAGGCGTTTCGTGTGTTGATTCTCCAGGAGCGTTGTATTTGTATCCACAAATTCGCCTGCCACGCAAGGCGCAAGAGGCTGCTAGGAAACTAGGCAAAGAGCCTGATGCCTTCTACGCACTGCAGCTCTTGGACAAAACCGGAATCTGTGTTGTTCCAGGAAGCGGATTTGGACAGAAAGAAGGTGAATGGCATTACCGGCTGACGTGCCTATGCCCAGGGGTGGAGGAGTACGTGAATAAACTAGAGAAGTTCCATCTAGAGTTTGTGTCGACATACGGAGAGCAGTAGACGGTATACCCATGTAGAACAAGTTCGTGGAAGGAAACACAGCCGAGGCAGCGTGTGTGGCACGAGGAAAATATGACATAAAGGCAATTTCTATCAGATGAGCTTGTTGGACAGCGAACACGATCCTCTGGCGAAATTTGCTCACAGATCAGGTATAACCAGCATGCTTACGTAAGGTGTGGTCCGTGCTCAGACGTGAATAAAGGATGACCGGGCCTGTCAACGATCGTCAACAAACCAAACCGTCGTCCTCCACGCTCTAGATGATGATTAAATACACCTCTCCCATCCGCTGTTCTCTTGCTTCCCAATAACACTACCCCAGCACCTCCAGCTGGTTTTTACCAGCGCATACAGTCACTCATAATGGTCAGTACCCCAGCGCTCTTCATGTCTCTCTCTCTCTCTCTCACATTGCCCTCCTAGGTCTTCATCGAAAGCAAAAAATACGCGTGGTAAGCTCACCCGGATCCCTCCACTGCGGACCCATCGCTGACGACATATCAGCGAGACCTGTATCAAGGGACACAGGTCCTCTGCATGCAAACACACCGATCGCCCGCTCTTTGAGATTAAGAAGAAGGGCCGCCCCGTCACCCAATGCGAACACTGCCGAGAACTACGAAAAACAAAACAAGTCCATGTAAAATGTATCTGTGAACTCAAGAACGATCCGAGCACAAAGAAAGGTGTGCCCACCACTATCCCCAGTCCTCTGCAGTTAGCTCATTGATAAGGCTGTTTTTCCCTCCTTTATGTTATCTAGCTGGCAGCAAGGCTCCAGAGAGCCCCGCCTTCCCCAATGGCCTGCCTGAAGCGCTTGCCTTGGAGGCGTCGGTTGCACAGTCAGAAGCTCGCCCCTCCGACCAGTCCATTCACGGTGGTATGCAGCTTCTGCTGGGTAATCTCCCCCCGTCCCTACCGTGGCTAATATTATCATAGGGGTAGCTCACACTTGTTCCTGTGCAGCAAACGGAGCTTGCAACTGCTGGACTCCGAGGAAGCCTGTGCCTAGACCACGGCGCAAGACTGATGCTGCGCTGTCTGCTACCACGGCTGTTACACTTCACTCAATGGCTCATGCGCCGCCTGCCGTCACCCTGGCTGATACGGCTACTGGCTTGGATGCGCATAGCCCAAGTGAAGCTCCTGCCCCGCGTTCATCTTCCCACATTCTCGCTCGTATCTCTGAGCTCCGCCCAGTTCTTCCCCGTCCTACATCCCACCATGATCCCTCCTCGGGTATTGCCCATGGACACCCTAATCGCCATCACGAGAGCGCCTTCTTCAGCCCATATGGACGAGCCTATGATATCAACCACTTGCATCACCCCCATACCGCCGATGACGGCCGTCGATTCTCAACCGGCCCTGCACCTTCCAAACCCCAGATCTACGACCGTGCAGTGGCAAACTCAATATCAACCGATCCAACTGTTCCGAATGCTTCTATCACCTTTCCCTCCCCGTGTGGTTGTGGCGATGGATGTAGCTGCCCTGGATGCTTCCACCATAACAACGCCCCCTTTGCCCCGTCTCCAACTGCTTACCCTACTTGCTCGAATCCTGCCCATTGCAATGCTTGCCTTGATTGCACAATACTCTCGCTCCCTCCCGATACCGCCTTGTCAATACCGGAACCACAGCAAGCTGAGGCGATTGATGAGTGGATACGTCAGGTGCAAGCGAACCCAGATTCAATGATGATGCCGGGTATCGATGGCCAACTTGCTGGTTGGGATAACCTTACGCAGTTGAGTGCTGGTCGCCGCCAGTGTGCAACGTGTACTTCCTTCTATTGCTCCTGTGAGAAGGAAAGCAACGATCATCAAGAACCGTCGAGCGAGGCTTCCTGCTGTGATAAACCCAAGCTGGCGGATATGGGCCCGATGTTGATTCCTAGTGGTCAAGGACAAGGATACGGCTCGTCTTCTTTTTTTGACTATTCGATGCTCGGCATGCAGCCCTCCAACGACGCTCTCCTCGATACCGCTGCCATCGAGGCCTTCCGTAGCCGCTCCCTATCGATTTCCCCGAACTCGCACCACGAGTTTCTGCCTCAGCTCTTTACGACGCCTGCATACTCTACGTTGGCCGATAAGATGCCCGCCCCCCAGCAGAGTATGTACATTAATGGGCGTGGATTCTATTCAGATCCCTATCTAAGCATGAGCTCGAACGAACATGTGGACGGGATGGTTCTTGATACCCATACCTCCCTTTTGTCCTTGCCACTATCAAACGCGGATTATCCCACTGGTACATATGCAGTTAGCAACCCAGATTCGGATACGTCGTCTTTTGATTCTGTGGATGATTTTGCGCCGCCACCGCCACCTCCACAGTCAAAACAGACGACACCAGCTGAAGGGATGCGAACTATGTACTAATATTGGATCAGAAGTTGGACTTGAGTTCGACATGATCGGCTAGGATATCATACATATACCGCTTGTGCAGCTCTCCCTCGTGGAACCTCTGCTTTGTGTTATCACGTTGATTACTTACTTCCATTTGCGTTGTCTAGTAATTGCCTTCTCTCGATCTCGTGTTCTTCCATTTTACCCTTTGCATTTCTTCTTTCTTGATTTATTCCCAGCCACGTTTCTCTGCATGTGTATACCTCGCTAACTTCAGAGCAGTTGATTGCATTTATCGCATTCCAATGAAGCAGACCACATTGGCAGCCGATCCGCATTCCGGACTGCAGGAACATTGTGTGGGACCAAACATGCCACGTTCTGCCAGTTGAATGGGAATGTGCAATGACGACAGCTGTCATAGTACAACCCCAAGGCAGTGTCGATCAACGGAGTGGGGTATCTCCAGCTGACGTCGTTTTGGACATGAATGGGCATTCCCAGACATCGGGGAAGTCCAAGGAAGTTCAGAGAAGTCCCTTCTTTCTCCTTGCGTATTCCTCGGTGTTTGCGGTAGATAGACGTCATGGATGGAGGGCAGCGCATTGATCATATGATTGCATGTGTTTGAGGTCCTAAGGAGTGGTAACCTGGACACTCCGAGTCAAGACGAGTACGACGAGAGAGTTTGAGGTTTTCATGCATCCGTTTGCAGGTGATCCGTTAAGGGTTGACCCTGACTGACTATCGGAATGGGATTGGCGTAATCAAGTGTGAGGAATCGTGCTCTCGAAGAAAACAATCTGGTTTAGGTCTGAGTATGCAGGTGAGTATAGTTTCGCTTCTGGAAATGGAAAATCAGAGTGTGCAAGTTCTGAAGGTTTTCGTATCTTATCTTCACCTTGTTATCTATTCAGGTCATCAAGGCTTCCAGGGTCGCGAGCCCCCCCAGATAATCGCGGCCTTTGAAAGACATGATCTTTGTATTTTCATGATGTGTCAGATGATGCTATTCACAGCCTTTGACACCCTCATTCGGAAGGCAACCAGCAGTGGTACGTATGTTCAAGTGTGTGATAGGACATGCAAAGCCGTCTCTGAAGTGTTGACCCGACTTGGCCAAGGGAGCTTATCGCTGGACCTTGATAGGTCCTTTGGGATAGTCGGTCCGTGGGACAGTGCACTATGTTCGCGGTTGTCCTGTAACAGTTGGCAATGGACCAAGTGGCTCCGGATGAGCGCATATCGCCTTCGGCGATGGTGGTCTCGAGAAAGATGGCTTGTGTCAGTTGTAGGCAGCCAGTGTGGACTCGTAAATAGCCCTTACTCGGTGTAGGCCCTATATGAATATATTTTCGCAAGGACTTTTGGAACCGAATATACATTGTGTTGTTCAAGTTGCCAGGACATTAACGCACAAAGACTTTGTACTAGCCTGCACCCAAATTGTACATGTTGTTAGAACCTCTGATACTCAGTGCATATCCTCCATCCTCTTGCCTGAGGACATTTACGTTTGGATACCGGGAGTCCAGGAGAGAACCAAGTGGAGGTATCAGGCGCTGCATTGTCTACTCCTTTCTGCCACCTCTCTCCTCGATCCAAATGCCAGAACGACACTACAACTGCTGTCCCAACCACATAACAAGGTTACATTCTCCACGGATCATCCTCCAATGACCTTCACATGTCGCCCCACAAGTGGGATTGTTGCATTAGCTCTGTTCCGATGGGCCCGGGACAGCCGTTAGGTTTTAAAAATGCTTCAGTGGATAAGGATCTTGTGACACTGAGATTTGAGACTTGATGCACGACAGAAAGTCTAAATGTGGGGTGTGGGTATCTTTCGCTCTTGATATATACGGTGGCCATTGGTGCACTGAGTAGTGTTTTCCCTGGATCTGTCTACAAATAAGAGTGGAGCAAGCACCCCGAGTAGTCACTGGCATTTGGTCTATTTATGCAGGACATCTGTGTGATACTTGGACAGGTCGACGATGACGATGGCAGGACCACTGAACCGTGAGGAGCTTCTCCGACTTATCGGGCATAGTGGTTACTGGCATTGTGAGGCGAAAAAAGGTCGGAAACTATTCTCAGAAGCTTCTAGTCATGAAAGTTTGTTTGGAGAAAGTATGATATGGTAGTCCCAGCCGAAGATATCTCTTGGGCATCGCAAAATTACGGACTGGGAGGTTCCGGAGGGTTTGAACAGGTGCAATGGTGCAAGTGATGGATGTGTATGAACCCTACTGCGAAAAGGTTGGCCTCAAACAAGGTCACGATGCCTCTTTCGTCAGGAAGCCTTCGGTCGCATTTTTTGAGGATCCTAGGGGGGTTTGTTCATTGTCCTGCTGAAAGTGAACTACATGCATTTCACACCGATACTACTACGTCGGATGTCGCAGTTTCCCAATAAACAGATGTTCAGTGCTTTATCATTTAGACGAATAAAGATGCTGGTACCGAAGGACGCAATGTTGTGTATTCAAGGAGACTTGGCTCGCTACTCCCACAAGCCTGACAAAGATGTAGCGCATCATAGAGCACCCGACATCCGGTATTCGTCCATGAACTTGCTTTCCCCACAGAAAGTGCTAATGGTATGGTGGGGATTCGAGTGCTGTGTGTAAGCAAATAGTTGGGAACGTGAGAGAGATCACGAGGTGTGACATTACAGTTCCCATCTACCACCTGTTGTTGGAAATCCGTGCACGTATTTGTTGGAAACAAGGTGCACACGAAACAATTTTGCAGCGTATTTAGTATATTTGATGAAATCGTTCTATGCGGCGTTTGGATATTGCACATACAAACAAAAAGTTCTATGGGCAACGCCCACCATAATGACCCACGGATGCTTCGAAATGCAACAGAAGCTTGATGCATAGAGGGTTCCGAGGGCTACAAGTACTCTTTAATACATATTTAGTGTGAAGTTAACCCAGAGTCTACGTGTTGTTTAGGATGCATCCTCACAACACGTCATGTTTGAACTTACTGGTTTCCAGTGTTTGCGATAGGAAGCAGGTGCATCAAAGAACGCCGGGCCATAATTCTGAGTGGAGGGAGGCATGTATAATAGAAGCCCTTGAAGCTTTCCATTGTCTTGACCAACGAGTTTTTGTCTTGAAGTTTGCAGCCGGCAACCCTAGAACATACGCAGCTACTGAGTAACCATAGATTTCAGATAGGCAACAGTGAGGCGGAGTGATCTGCTGGTGAAGAAGGATGGCAGAAGTGCTTTGTCCTAACGCAACAGAAAAATTCGTCGCAGGTCTGGATGCCTTCTTGCTTGACAAAGGCCGTAACAGACACGGAGCAATCATGGTTACAGTCAATTTCAGGGTCAAAGTCAACCTGAGGGCTGAAACGCGAGTGTGCAATGTCAAACAAAGTTGTGTTGTCCGCCCATCAAGGCCCGGTTGGATTTAAGACACCGGACTTCCTGTCTCAGATAATGATCATCCGCGACCCTGGAAGGTGGGCGGGCCGAGGATAAGTTTGTCGTGGCTCATGTGGACATTTTGGAAAACAAAGCAACGTCAGAACAACGTCACACTACTGCCAACAGATTCCCAGTTCCGCAGTATTATCCGTATGTCTGCTCAAGAAACCCCCAGAATTGTTATCATAGGTGGTGGTATCATCGGATGTACCACAGCATACTACCTGTCTCGCCGACCAGGCTTTCATATTACGCTTCTTGAAGCTTCGAAGCATGGGGTTGCGCAGGGTGCTTCCGGGAAAGCTGGCGGACTCGTTGCCAGGTGGGCCTATCCGAAGGAGCTTGTTCAAGTCTCCTTCCGCGAACACGTAACCCTTGCAGAGGAGCACAACGGCACCTCCCGCTGGGGATGGCGATATGTTAACTGTGGGTCGTGGCAAGGGCGAGGGGAAGCTATAGACGAAGCCGTTGAAGGTTCTGGAGCCACGGGGGAGGGACTGAAAAAGAAGAGTCTTGAGAAGACTCTCGGCCTAACTGACGGTGGTGGCGTAATCAAAGATGTCAACTCGAGGCGCAAAAAAACAGGGTTACCAGACGACCTTACATGGATTTCAGAGAGTTTGACGGATTCATACTCTCCCATGGCTGCGGCGGGTGACACTGCTCAGGTTCACCCCTACGAATTTACGTCGAGTATGCTCAAACTCGCGAAGGCCAACGGTGTGGAGTTTGTGACTGGGCAAGCGACGTCAATACGAATCGATGGGCATACGGCGGACGGACTCGGCCGTAAAGTGACTGGAGTTGAATATCGAGATACTTCCACGGGAACAATGAAAGCGGTCCTGGCTTCCCATGTCATCCTCGCTGCAGGCGCTTGGTCACCCACACTACTCCCTCAAACCCATTTACCCATCGCTGCCACGAGGGCACATAGCATTACACTACAGCCTCAGAGCGGTGTGACCATCTCACCCTATGTTCTCTTCACCGAAATCAAGCTTCCACCAGCACCAAATGGTCGGATAACTGAGGCTTCCCCTGAGATTTACGCCCGGCCTAACAACGAAGTCTACGCTTGCGGACCTGGTGACAATTCCCCGCTCCCGGACACGGTGGATGATGTTAAAGTAGACGAGGCAGCATGCGACAGCCTTCTGAGGCATGTATCCAGCATTTCACAAGAGCTGCGACAGGCCAAGGTCGACAGGCGTCAAGCTTGTTTCTTGCCCGTCGTGAGCATCGGGGGTGGTCCGATTATTGGAGAAGCCAGCGCAGTTGCCAGGGGTTTGATTATTGCAACCGGTCACACATGTTGGGTGAGTGGATGCTGTGTCTCTTGTCATGCCATGCTGATTTCCGTTCCCAATGGGCAATATGCCGTACAGGGTATTTGCAATGCCCCTGGCACTGCTAAGGCCATTGCTGAACTCATCGAATATGGCGAGATTCGATGTGCCAATCTGAGAAAATTACATCCATCGCTGTTCATTTGAGAACCGGTCTTGCACGCCACTGAGCGGAGATGAGTCATTCAGTAGGTCATCCGATATGAATTATGAATGACTTACGAAAATAAACGTAGAGCTCATACAGGCTCATACAGGACGTATATTGTTGTCACACGGTGCGGCTTTGGTGGTGTTCACAAGGGTACGAGTGTGAGGGTTCCTACGCTTAAAGGAGTTAGGTGGTAGTGTCGTAGTGTTTCTCATTGTTCGTTTAAACAGCACTACAAAAGTAGTGCTCTTGAAAGTCAAGTATTACCACATTGTGGCGTGCCGACATCCACATAAGAACAGCATTAGATAACTCCCCTGGAAATACAAAGGGTTCAGGGCATTATTCATCCAGAATTGAATTGGTGAATCGTATTGGGGTCTAAAAAACAATGAGAGTCGTACACGTAGTACTCGGCAACAGTGTTCCTGAAAACGACGGAGACCGATAAAGCTGTGTCCTCAAGTAACGAGGTCCACAATGAGACTGGTTTCCTTGAGGATTGACTTAAAATGACAGCGGCCCACTGCCGGGATGTTCCAAAAGGGACCCTTGAAGAAGTGTTATACTTGCGCTAGATGTAATGTCTCCCATTTTTAACTTGCATAGTTCTTCCCAAGTAGCAGAAGAACCCGCAAGCGTGCACCCGACTGGGTGGCTCAGAGATGTACCTATCGTTGCGGGAAGAGATCGACAAAGAAAGCAAGGGGCATCAAAGAAGGATCTTACGAGTGAAAGTCGGGGGCCGTAGTGTGTCAAGTGCAGCTACATAGCAGGAAGGATTATCTCCGGTTTTCAGAAGACACTACAAGCACTACAGCAGTAAATCAGACTTCGGACTGAATCCCGTGAGAACTCGGGGAAAGTCATGTCGTCAGAATCTGGAGTTCAGGTGTCTGTGTAGTACAGAGAAACCTTGTGCTCGTCCTCGAAGGAGATTAGTGAGGACGCCCAGGTGTCGCAGCATTGGGTGCATCAGACATCATCAACCTCGTGACTCTAATCAGTCTCCGATAATCTGTCACAAATGTTTGGGAGAGAGGATCGTATCATAGGATAGAGGGGTATAATTAAGAGTAGAATTATGGTAGATAAGGTTCCACAAACGCTAAATAAGAGTGGCAAACCTTAGATCCATAGTGAAAATCGGGAAGAGAGGTCGTTGCACGGTATCAGCTGGCGATCAAGAATTAAACTGTCGAAGATGCCTCGTGGCCAGAGAGAAAACATATCAATCGACCCTTTCAGCCGGCTCCACTTCGCCATTGCAACAACTAATGTCCAATTGGGGCGCTGTCGCATATATAGTCCGTTCCTTTTTTTCCCCTCCCATTCCTTGTAGCACTCCCTCCTTTACTCGCCTGTGAGTAGTTCCCCAAGTCGCTCCAAACGCACGCCGAGTCTCAATCTGTCTCAGCTAGCAGTCCTCCACCCTTCTTTCTAGTTATGCCCAGTTGGCTCGGCCCAAATGTGGAGCCGCTCGAGTACGTGGACTGATGGAATTTATAATCCTGGTATTCACTAGCCAAATTCTCTAGCGCTCTTTGCCGTCACTTCAATGTCGTCAAAACGAATTACACTCAAGGCCCTCTTGAAGAGCGTTTTGAGATGATTCTCACTACTCTGAACGGAAATCTCTACCCAACCCACTGCCTGGCTGTCACACAAAGCAACGCACCCCCGAATTCTCCAATACTCATGCTTCCTGTCGATTCCGGCCTCTACGCGAAGGGCTTCGCGCTGGACCTCACATGGCCAAGTGAGGACGATCCTTCAGCAGTGCCTGCAGAAACAGAAGCCACAGGCGACACACCGGTAACGATACCCCAGCTATCGGAAGAACCTGTCAGGATATCCCTTCCAGTGGTCCCAATCATAATCCCACATGTCACTTCTCTTCCCCTTCTGTTGCTCTTTGGACTTGGGCTGGAAACCGATGTCGAAAAACTACCATATCGTCTCCTCCCAGCCGCTGTGGTCGCCGAGTTCCCTGCACCAGCAGCCATGGCCGAAATATTTGCCAGGTTCCCCGAGGAGCAGTTTGAACGATTTCATATGTACATTCATGGAATCTGGAAAAATATCCTTGCTCTTGGGTTGAAGGACAGCAGAATTGTGGAGATTGTGTCCACTGCATGGAGTGTTGCCTCCGATGCTCGCCGAATTCGTCAGCGGCAGACTGCTAGTGCTCAGCAATGGCGCTGAGTCCCGTCCGAGAATTCGGAGCCCCCAGGAAAACGTTGTTTGGCTGCTGAATTTGTTCAATGTTGTCATCATGGAAGGCTCACTTTCATAATTCCGTTTCCGCCTCCTCCCGTTCCGACGATCATGTCGATCATGTCGCTTCCTTACCACTCTTCCAGTGGCCATGCTGCCAGACCATGGCCAAAATGGATCCTATGACGAATTGCATACAAGGCAAGGCGATATGTGCCTTTGACGCTCGCAGCATGCTCATAAAGGGCAATGCTTTCATCCCCATACACGATATCTTGATTCGATCCATGCGTTACGATACCTGGCTGGCCTCTGTTCCTCCCTTCCCTCATCCATCTAATCTTTCTTGCGTTCATCGCTATTTGTTATGTCATCATGCCTTTTTCAAGCGTGTCTCACTAATAGCATACCTGAAGTTATTTCCCGCCTCGATCCGTATATACCATGTCTGTAATATCTGCCTCCGATACCATACTAGCCCGTTAATTTCCTACAATACGTTAATACAAGAGACTGTAGATGATAACTTTTGCCTGTCGTAAGGTAACACCAAGTTTTCGGTTCTTCCCTTTCGAGCTCCCCCTCCTACGTTCCAGTTCATTGTGCCCTTCTCTCCTCCTCTGCGTACAGGATACGTCAATTGTCCACTTGTTAACCTATGGAAAGGTCGTCCACCTTTCAGAGAGCCCGGAACATAAATTTTTCTATTTCGCAGCCCTTTAGCATCACGAACGTTAGGTCGACCACCAAGGACTACGCACAAAGTAACATTCTTCAAGACCCCTTAATCATCGGAGGCTGTAAAAGTAGGCCGTACCTGAAGCGGGTCGTTAATGTCCCAACATTCATCTCCTATGGTTGAATGTATTGAAAACATATGATGCCGGCAGCAGATACTGCGCTGCGGTCGGAACACAGGTGTAGTCGGTAGGGATTATCGAATAAGAAGTTGACAGGATGACACAGCGACTGTGGTATTCGGCCTAAAATTTTCAGGGTGCTGGGAGGACGTAAATGGCCTCCCAAACTTCGCCCCATGTAACAGCAATCCCTGCTGGGAGGTGGCGCATTTTTGTTTCGAATGAACTCATTGTCACCTGTACCTAACGAGAGCTTGGAAATTCAATAAGAAAAACTTCATGAAGACTTGGTTTCAGCGGCATGGTGGGAAACCCTTGTTAATCTCCAAAAAAACTGGATCAGAGATCCTGGAGTTTTTAGCGAGCACCTGACTTTTCAGCATAATAAATAAGAAATACTGGACTTCTCCCGCGATGATGAAGTCATAATGAAAAAATGGACGAGGGACTTGCCGCCGGGGAAAGCGAGTCCACCGCGAGAACTGCTAAGTTGTCAGCTGCCTGTCTTATCGGTTTACGCGAAGAGCGTACCCAATGCTGTTGCCAATGTAGCCACGCCGCTGGGGAGTCCAACCTGCGCAAGGTTTCAGGGGAGACTTGCCTAAACAAATTCTCATGTCCGGTAGGGTCTTTAATTTTAGAGCAGCGCGACAAATATTAGGGTGATAAGTTATTCCAAGAATCTATACATTTATCCTATATCTCCTATATACATACAAAGCGTGTCCAAAATGGAAGAATAAAGATAAACTAGTAATGAATACGAACGAAGAAGCTGAACGAAAGCATTGCGGAAGCACCTAGACAAAGCAAAATCCAATTACGTCGAAAGTCCGGCACTCGATGGCGAAGCGGGTTCCTGCCGAACTTCCTTCAAGCTCTTGTCGGACTCGTGTTCAGCCTCAAGGGCTGTTGCGGCAGCTTTAATAGACTCGAGCGTTTCGGGCTTCCCGGTACACACAGCTAAGCTCATTAACAGAACTTTCCAGGCGAGGTCCATTACGTTCCAGAGCTCTTCATCATATACTCCCAAGGCACATGCGTTCTGCCACATCCCATGCACGATGGTCATATGTTGAATCAAACCTTGGACGCTGAATTTGGTTCCTAGTACCTTGGCGAAAGATTCCTGCTGCTCTGGTTTGTCCATGGGCGTAGCTGGAGGCATGTTTGGTATTAGATGTCGTAGAAGGACGTCGGTGCGTTTGAGGTAGAGGTATTCTAGCAGAATAGGGAAGGTCTTGGGTGAATGGAGGAAGAGAGGGCGAACGGGAAGTTCGACCTCTCGGGGCGGTGGATTGGCTTCGGATGAAGAGCTTTCGGTGTTTGAGGGGGGGAAGGGGGGAAGCTTAGCACAGTGGGCGGCAAGGATGAGACTGTGGACCGGGAAAAGTGTGACTTTAGTTTTGCTATCCGCGGCATTTTTGAGAGGAGGCCCATGGATCGCCATCATGTGGGTGGGCAGCACCGATGCCGTATCTTCAACGATAATAGATATCTCTCGTGGCAAGGTGCCCCTCGATAAGAGATCCTTGTCTTTTGCGGTATACTTTCGCAAGACCTGGTACATGCTGAATAGGAGTAAGGTCAACCTGCCGTAGATGAATATAGGTGACCCGGCTTACCTCGGACCCATGGTGCCAGCCATTAGGGTATCCCGAATGTAGCTGACATCGGTCTTGGCAAGCTCAGGATCAATAGCTTCTATGGAACTCCTGGGCACCTCGATATACTCGGGTCGCCCAAGGAACAGAGGAAATGTTATAGGAATGGTAGGGGGTGGATTGGGTGGCGAAGCATCCTTCATCTCTACATCAGCTGTGGGGGATGTATTTCGGAAGTTTATAGGGAAGGACATGCGGATAATATTTGTCGGCGACTTGATCATGCTTCGCCTTTTGGCTTGCTCAACGGTGTATTTAGTCGTTTTGGGACCATTGTTACGCGCTCGTCGGCGGCTGGCCGCGGCATGGAAACTGGTTCGAAAGTTGCGAGAGGAGTGAGCCTCACCCTTGCTGGGGACGGTGTTTTCGCTGTCTGTGCGCCTGCTGAAATCCTTGGGCTGGAGAACCATCGTCAGATTAGACGGGAGGAGGGAGAGAGGATGTTGAGGTTGACTTGGTTGACGGGGAAGATGGGATATGCGGAGCTATTTAGCATCTGTGAGGACAATACAAAGGAAACATGGGTCCGAACCAATCCATCAAACCAATCCACAAAATTTCCTATACATGGAAATTGTGGGTCCTTGTCCGAGGGACCCACAAATCCTGTAAAGGCAAGTACAATTAAATCCGCATGCTCGGAATAACTGGTGCTAATCAACGTGTTCATTTCTGGAATAAAGTCCAAGCACAACAGCATTGTGGGGACAACCACGTTGCTACATGAAGGCATCAGAACCTACCAAATTGCCCAGCGGATCTTCAAACGATTTCTAGGCGACCTGAGTCACAGGCAACAAAGCGAGGATGATATCCTGAAGAGACTGCTGCATTGAAGCTGAAGGACGACTGGTCAAACGTAGGCGTCGTGGGGTGAAAGTATTGCATAAGTGTTGGCAGTGTCAGTTCTCGTTCCACGCGACGTAATGCCAACTTGGTGGTTCGGTTGGCAATATATCGAAGCGCCGCAGAGTGGTGGGTAGTCGCGTTTCGAGCCAACTCCTTGGGTCCAAACTGCTCCATCTCGGAACGTCCTTCGTAACAGTCCAAACGGGCATTTGGGGAAGCGATGACAAGCAGCCGAACACTACTCCTGCGGGCGACCCTATGATTGCATGGTTCTGTTGCAAGGTCTTCCTTCGAGAGGCGTACTCCTCCATTTCCCCCCTTTCCCATGGGGCGCAGTTGACCAAAAAACAAGGCGTGAAGCACCAGCCCATGCGAAGGGAGCCCAAACTGAGGAACGGTTGCTTGGAGCGGGCACAGTCTCATTGATATTTTTGCGGCCGGGCCTTGGCTTGAACAGCACCATGCGCCGACGGCATGGGACCTGGGATTTGATCATCATGACGTTTGCCCTTTGGGGAATCACATCGCAGGGAACAGGAGCAGGTACCCACAATGATAGGGGTCAAATAAAAAACAAAAGGGAACAACTCGGCGTTGTTGGATGACCCAGGAAGTTAGATACGGACCTTGCACTAACTAGGAGTGTTATTCTTGGTCCTCACCACATCGTAAAAGAGGTAATTGCAAAGAAGCCTCATGAGAACCTTCCGAGCTCGTACACTTGAGTCGTTCGGAGCGAAACGACGGTGGTGACATCATGTACGACATATCCGCCAGTCCTGAGTAGCGCTGGAACCCGCAAAAGTGACCGAATATTTGCATGCGTATTATGTGGGCGTAGCCTGGATTCCCGTTGGATTGTCTCACCCACAATGTTTAGTAAGCGATCAAGGTATCCTTCATCTCCATTTATTCCGACAATTTGAAGAGAATGTGGCGTTCAGTGCGTGTGGCGGTGAAAGAAGGCATCTCAAATGTGACTGCTTTGTCGCTGTCTGGACCTGCAGAAGATGAGCAAATCGGTGTGATTAAAATGGGCCAAAAGCCTTACTTGAGCCTGGCAAACGTTTCTGTCCGGACTTTCAAGGACCATCTCTCTACTTCGGGAGTATAGAATGCAAGGGGGAAGTGAGACTGGTGGGGTGAGGCAAGAGAGACTTGCAACAGTAATATTCATAACAATGAATTGATTTCGGGGTCCAGAGTTCCATTTTGGGAGCATAAAAGGACTTGATCGAAATCACCAGGCTCATGAAGCGATAAGGGACAGACTGTGTATGACCTAATAGAAGGCACAACACGTTCTCTGTTAGTATATCGGTTAGTACACGCGCCTGTCACGCGCGAAAGCGGGGTTCGACTCCCCGACAGAGAGTAATTTTTCACTTTTCCTTCCCCGTACCTTTTCGCGAGTTGGGCTGCCTTGCGTTGAAAGTACATCCTTGTGAAACCAACCAGGTTGGGGTTTCGTGGTTGTAGCATGCGTAGTCTCTCAGTCCAGGTCGACCATATAACTTCTAAAAACCACGAAAGAAGTATCTGTTGCTCCGATTAAGAATAGCTCCTGGGCTGACTGTCTTTCCCAAAATAATTGCGGCTGAGAGGCTCGCAACTGGTTCCAAGCCATGTCAGCCATCTCTCCCAACATAAAAGTCTGCCTGCGCTCACGGATGTACTTCATCTGTATCCACTATCATGCCTACTTTGCTCACATCATTTTTCTCTACTGTGTTCGCCTTCCTCTGGAAGGTCCTCTCTTCCTTCTGGCCGCGTCGCCGAACGGATGATACCTCTTCCGACTTCGACCTCGAAGCTGGGTGTGATCCCGTTCCCGTTATCGTTGAGGTCGCTGATGGTATGCCCTTACCACCTCTGGTCGTCGGACGTGTATGTATGCTGACGGTGGATCGGTCGACAATAGCCCAAGCAGTCGTTGACGTTGTCCATATATCAGGCAATGAGGCTGGCACTGCACACTATCCCTGTAGGTTTTCGATATACTTGAGTGACGGATAAGGTCATTACTTAGGCACTATTATAGCCTTTGCTAGAGGACCGGATGCAAACGTAGTCCAAGAATCCCTTCTTTCTTCCGAGCTCGCTAAAGCCATTGAACGATGTGATACGGCTCCGGCTGACGCCACTAGACTGAGCAACAGTTCCGTCACTTCTATCGATACCAACACCTCGGAGGACCAGTTCTTTAGTGAAGGAGAGACCATGGCTTCTTCTGCTACCTCTGTTGAGGAAGACGAGGAGCTCGCAGTCTCTCCTGACACTAAGATGGCCATGCCCCTTCGTCCTGCTCACGACCCCAAGAAAAACTTGACCGTTGTACTGGAGAACATGGGACATTGCAATTTCAAACTTCTTACGACTGGTGTTGCTGACAGTGGTCCGGAATGCGAGGCGGCTGAGGCCGTCGCTTCTATCAGTGAGCACCACCATTATTCAATGCTAGGGCCGTGGAGTGATTCGTGACTTGTGCAGTCGTTCAAAGTCCTTCCTCGGACACTACACTTGTCAGGTCGGCTCGCCCTTCCTGTAATGGTGATGAAGGTCTGATTGACGTTCTTGACTTCTTGGATCACCAAGTTGACTTTGAGCCACCAGGTCTGGCTCAGCCTTCCCTCCTCGTTGTTGGGGTCGGAGTGGCTGAGGATAGTTCCAGTGAGTATTGTTTTATACGCCTTAAAGAGTGAGTCGGGCCGACACATGCGTTTTTAGTCGCGCGGAACTCTTCAGATATTGTTCCTCCTGCGCCTCCCTGTCCCCTTCGCAGTGGCAATGAAGACCCGCCAGCTGATGTTCTTGATTCTATGAAGCAACGTGACCGCGAGCTCCCGAGCTCCACTCGATCTACCGTGATTGACACTGAGGACAAGGCAGCTGGACCTATTCCCAGCCTCAGTGAGTGTTGTCCTTGGTGGTCGTAGTAAATGATAAGACTAACGCAAATACCTAGTCGTACAAAGCCCGTCGTCGGATGAAATCCCTCCCAGGCCCGCGCGCCCCGTTTGCAAACCCAATGAGGACCTAACCGAGCTCTTGAACTTCATGGAACAACATCATTTTGAGCTTCCCCACCTTCCCGGTGGTAATTCCGTTGTCCCGCTGAGCACCGAAGACGAGTACGAGCCCATCTTTGACATCATTGATAACTTTGGTATTTTGTGTGGAGAGGGTCAGGAGCGTCTTGTCAATGCTTCAGAGTGGTTCGCGAATGCGGGGGACGAAGTTCAGAATGGGTTGAAGAGCGCTTGGAGCGAGGACAGTATTCCTGAGCTTGAAGGGAGGGGAGGGAGGGTTAGTAAGGTTGGAAGGGTTAAGATGGTTAAGAAGGTTGGGTTTCGGATGCGAAAGAAGACCCCAATTCCAGCTCAGCTACGCCCAGTTGTGCCTTTTCCGGTTACGGTCCAGGTGGTCCCGCAAAATTATTTGCAGGGTAAGTCATTTAGTGGTCTTGTGGCTTGCGAGAAAGTTTACGTTGTGTAGTTCCCAAGCGCAGTTACAGGAGGACATGATTTTCGATTTGTTGTCTCTTTTACTCGTGTATTTATTCGTGAGGCGCCGAGATGGAGACCGGAGTTAGTTTGTTCGCCGTTAATAGTGCTGGGGAGTGTGGTTGTATACATCCAGATCTGTATCGAGTTCGCATATTTTCTGCTCCTTTTCTTGATTATCGTTTGCAATAGATCAGTTGCCTAGGTTGTTCATTGTGTCTTAAGATATCGCTCAGGATAGACTGGAGAACTGCATAAGATTAATTAAACAACAAAGAGTACAAACCGCTAATAATGTCATGAAGTCCGCTGCCTTTTCGCTTGGGGAGGTGCATCCTCGGCGTCTTCATCGTCGAATCTGTGTTTCAGGCCCTTCACCTTCCTCGTCTGCAACTTTGAAAGATCTTGCTTGGCAATATGTACACGGCCTCTCAAGTCGCCCATCTCATCGACTTCCATGTTCTTCCTCTTCTTACCCAAACCTTTCTCCACATCCTGCTTCTTAAGTTTGGGACGCTTGAGGGATTGTTTGAGCAGTTCTGGATCAGGAGCCTGGTACCGCCGGAGAACGAGATCCAGTGAGGGACCCATTGGGACGAGCTCGACTTTGGGTACGCGGGTGCCAGACGCTTTTAGTTTGATGGTGTAGACGCGAATGTGGACTTTGGGAAGGGTGGCGTGATCTTCGGGGGTGACAGTGTCGGGATTGGTGGAGGCAGTAGTAAGGTTTTGGGGAGTGGGTCCGAGAGTGATGCTGATAACGTGTTCGATGCCAGGCAGACATATAGACTGGATTGTCTCGCCGTTAAAGAAGGAAATGAGCATGGATTTTAGTTGGGTGAAACGAGGGTGTGTTTCAAAGAGGTCGGAGGCGAAGTGAAGGAGGGGCTTGTTTCCTGGTGTGGATTTCGGTGTCTGGGTGCAAGGGGTTATGAGAGTGTCAATTGTAGGAAGGAAAGAGGCTTGACTTGCCTTGAACTCGGTCATGCTGACAAACTTTTCTAGGCCGACTTCGATCATGTCTAGTACACGTCCGTCGAACATACGGACAAAGGTGAGGCCGTTTGGTCTCTTTTTTGTGGAGTGTCCAATGAGGAAGAGGGAGGCGTCATTTTTGGCGGACCAGAACTCGAGCGAGGCCTGTGAGTTTGAAGAGGAGTCAAAGGGACGTATTTCGTTTTTCTTGTTGAATGCAATTGCATTCGGCCGCTTGAGAGCCATCTGAGTATCTCGATCAGAACAAGATATTGGATGTATGCAGTGAGGACGCACGAGCTCCTTCATGGCACGGGCGACAAGTTCGCCGGTATGTGTGCTCTTGACAAAGATGCATGTTCGAGGGTCCTCGACCTCTTTTGGCTGGCGGGCCTCGAGGGCTCGTTTTGAGCGAGCATTCCGTGGTTTTCTAGAGAGAGGTCAGCTCGTATTTGTTTGTCTTGAGAGGAGACATACACCGTCCGCAACATGTGTTTGGATTTGTCGAGAGATGGCTGCGTAGAATTTCAGAAATGGGATGCACGTGATGATTGTGAATTAATAGGCGATAGGAATAAATAAGATGAATAATCTGAATATTTGGATGAGCTCTATTCCTTGTCTTTCTCCACCACCATGTCCGCCTCGGATAGCTCTGCATCCCCAGGTTCTACTATCGTTCCCCTCCCTCCCCGCCCAGAGACGGCCTCAAGACCTTCAAAACCCCCAGTCTGGCCTATTGACCACGCAGAGCCAGGCGTCACTACTCCCCTTCTTGCAAAGTGTGCGCGCAACACCCGCGCAGACGGAATTTGCTGCAAGGAACTTAGGGAGGAAGAGCGTACACTCGTAGACCCAGACGTTGTCCGAGATGTGTATGTCCACCTTGTCCCCACTCCCTGGTCCGCTACTAACTCCTGACGTAGTGTTATCGGTCTTTCGGATGGCTTGACTGTGCCTTTTGCACTTGCTGCTGGACTCTCTTCACTAGGAGAATCAAAACTTGTCGTCCTCGGCGGTATCGCCGAACTCATCGCCGGTGCCATTTCCATGGGCATCGGCGGGTTCCTTGCCTCGCAAGCGGAGCGGGATCACTACCGATACCTTCAAAAGCAAACCGCCCTGCGCGTGAAACGTAGTTGTGCCGGAGAGATGGAACGTGAAGTTGCTGAAGTTCTTGGTCCTGTCGGTGTTGATGACAAGGCTTGCCGAGCCGTTGCCCAGTGTCTACGTGAGGTCGAAGTGAACGAGCATGGTGATGGTTCCCTACCGTCTTGCAGTGCGAGTGATACCGAGAACCCAGGATTGAAATGGAGTAAGGATGTGGGTCTCACAGCCTTCCTTCTTAGGTTTGGCCAAGGTTTGGGTATGTGTCAAAGTTTTCACCCACCTGATAAAAATCTGGCCATGATTACTGACGTATGTTGCCGCCGGTAACAGAGGAAGTCCCAACTCTCCGCCTCTATGTGTCCGCATTCACCATTGGCATGGGATATCTCGTCGGCGGCCTTATTCCCCTGCTGCCCTATTTCTTCATTCCCCGAGCCCAGGTCGCTCTCATTTACTCTTGTCTCGTCACGGGTATTGTTCTTCTCATCTTCGGAGCTGTCAAAGCGCGTGTAACAGGAGCTGGTGCTGGAGCCGGCAGCTATGTCTGGGGAGCGGTCAGTACGCTAATGGTCGGTGGCTTGGCTGCAGGCGCTGCCTTTGCGATTGTCAAGGCCCTTGAAGGTGGTGGTGATTAGATTGTCCTTATTCGGCCGTTTCGTGGTGAAGCCTCATTCCCATACAATTTTATTGGTATTTTTTGGTTTTCTATGCACTATCGCCCGTTCTGTACAACTTAATCACTTCGTATTTTGCGGATAGATGCACACGTTTTTCACTCTGCCAGTATTTGTCCGAGAGGATCATCCATGGGACAACTGAGGGTATAATTAATAAACATGGGCCATCATAGCTTGCTTCTAGCTTTTTCCTTCTCCTTCTCTTCTCTTGTCCTCCTTGCACGGATCGCTCTGCCGACTCTACTCACGCTTTCCCGTCCAAGCTTCTCGCTGATCCACCAACCAATATCGACCATCTGGTTTAGGTCAATTGTGCCGTTCGCCGTTCCGGCCACGGCGTATGGCGAATTTTGTAGGGCGTAGAGGACATCTTCGGTCGCAACGTTTCCTGTTGCTCCTGGAGAATAGGGACATCCACCAAGTCCACCAACGGAAGAGTCAATGGTCCGGATGCCAGAGTCGAGTGCTGCAAGGACATTTGCTACAGCTGTTCCGTAGGTATCATGGAACTGCAAGAATGTTAGGATAAAAGAGCTTTGGAGCTACGATTCACTTACATGGCCCTAATCAAGAGAGTCAGAATGGGGTTTTTCAAAGGGTGAATGGTAACTTACAGCAAGCTTGGAAATAGGTACATCCTTAACCACCTCTGCAATCATCTCGGATACCTCGAAGGGTGTACCCTGGCCCACTGTATCCCCGAGACTAACTTCATAACACCCCATTTCGAGCAATTCTTTAGCAACCTCTCTGACCTTCTTAAAGTCCACTTTGCCGGTATAAGGACATGCGATTACGACGCTCACATATCCTCTCACGCGGAGACCATTGTCGAGGGCAGTGCGTGCGACAGGTGCGAGCCGCGAGAGGGATTCGGAGATGGAGCAGTTGAGGTTGGCACGGGTGAAGGCGTCAGTGGCGGCGGTGAAGATGGAGATTTCGTCGGTTAGGGGTGGGTTCTGTTGAGAGGAAGAGGAGAGGAGGGTGAGGAGGTCGTCTAGGCCGCGTTGGTTGGGCACGAGGACGGCGTAATGGACATTGTGTATGTGGGCTTTCTTTTGGAGGACTTCGGCTGTACCGGCCATCTACACCTCGGAGTTCAGCCTTTTGGGATTTGCGGTTTAGTTGTGCTTGTATTGGATGGCGCACCTGGGGAACCCATTTGGGACTGACGAAGCTGCCGGCTTCGACATTGGTGACTCCGGCACGGACGAGACGGTCTATGAGCTCGACCTTGAGGTCGATGGGGATCGCGCTGCCCTTTTCGTTTTGGAGACCATCACGCGGTCCGACTTCAACAATGTTGACAATGTTGTTGGTTGCCGCTGTTGCTAGTGATCTTGTTCTGGCAGTCTGGAATAGGGATCGGGAGGCAGCGCGGAGCATGGTGAAATTGAGAAATAAGTTAGATGATTGCTGGGGTTTATAGCCAGAAGGTATTCGGATGCAAGCCCGATGCCAGTTGTTGGCAGGAGGCGAGTAGTGAGAAGACTTCGGATCTTAACACACTTAGTCCGCAACACTCATCTTCGGCCGAAGCTCCGACTGTATTATTGATCGCCGACTGTCAATAGTATCTTATGCGTACAAAAGCAAACCAATATTTAAATCAACCTGTCAACAGATGCACCACTCTAAAACTAACGGAGAAAAGAAAACTAGTGTGCGAGAGATTATGGCCCACGTACGGGGCGTGGGGATCCAAGGTAAGGGGTTTGTATCCCCTTTCCGTCTCAATTCCTCTCGTCGAGTTTTGTCTTTTCTAATTGTCCAGGAAGATCCTCAGCTTGACCATCCTCAGAGCCGGGATGCTCTTGGTTGTGGTGGTGAGTGATAGAGGCGTCCTCCATAAGTTCCTGCAGGATGAACCAGGTTTAGTGTATCCATACAGGTTCCAGTAACCGGATGGGCCTACCTTGGCCGACTCCTCCTTGTATTTGTTGACTTCCTCCCGCAATTCTTGGGCAATGGGATTTTGCTGGGTGGCAAGAGTGGCCATGCGCCTGACGGCGGTAATACTGAATGCGGCCTTGCGCCAGGTTTGTTTGGCATTGAATGCTTTCTTAACGTGGGGTAGAAGATCGGCGGGTCCACCGTCGGGACGTAGAGGATCAGGAACAAAGTGGGGCTTCTCGTCGGCCAGCCACTATCATGAGAACAGGAACGCATGAGTCAGGCTTAAAAAAGGAGGACGGCAAGTCTGACCTTGTGCTGTAGGGCTTCTGTGGCTGTTGGGCGTTGTGTGGGATCGATTGTCAAGCAGGTACGGACAAAGTCTTTGGCAGTTTCGGAGACATTCGCCCAATACTCGTGCGGTTCGAACTTGTAGTCACCGGCAATAATAGCTTCCATTTCTTGTTGTTGGGTATCGCGGTCAAATGGAGTGTAGCCTGCGAGAAGGAAGTAGGTGATAACCCCCATGGCCCATACGTCGACGGGTTTTCCATGGCCGGCTACGGAGTGACGTGAGCTATGTGTAAGGTCTACTTGGATGTGTTGAAGAGGAACATACTTCGTTTGAAGATTTCAGGAGCCATGTACTTGGTCACATTCAGCCACAGTCGTTGTCCAAAGAGAACGGAGAATGGACTCACACCAGGCGTACCACATATCTCAGTTAATTGCGTGAGTTTCTCATCTTCCATCACTCTACTCAGGCCGAAATCAGCGACCATGATATCAGCGTTTTCGGCTGGAGTCCGGAACAGCAGGTTCTCAGGCTTGAGGTCTATACGGGAAAGTGATCTACTTGAGAATTGGGGTGATTGTGGTAAGGAGGGCACGAGGTTACAGACCGCGGTGGACGATTCCAGCGTCATGGATGTACTTGACGGCCTTGAAGATGGTGCGTACGAGATCGGCAGCGTCGCTACAGAAGGTTATAACCGGGATCAAAGCCATTGATCGAGCGGCTCACGCTTCATAGTAGTTGCCCTTGGCACATATCCGGTCAAACAATTCTCCACCAGTACAGAGGTCGAAACAGAGGTAAAGATTGTGGGCGGTCTAGATGATTCTGATGAATGATGCAGGGACAGCAGGTTGTGTAACGCATACTTCGAAGTAATCGTGGAGAGTAACAATGTTGGGGTGGGCGCTGGAGATCCTCTTAAGAACGGCGATTTCGTTGCGGACCTGGGGGTATTGGGTATTAATATAGAACGCGGAAAAATGATAGGAAACAGACGGACCATGTGTTCCCGGCCCTCCATGAGCTTCTTGTTGATGACTTTGCAAGCATAGTACTTGCCAGTCTGGACATGGATGGCTTCCTTGACAATGGCGTAGGTTCCACTGCCGAGAGTCCTGCCGGTCCGGTACTAAGCGAGGTTTGTAAGCTGAAAAGGGAACAGAAGGAATGCGGGGAACGCACGGAGCAGGGAACGGTGACTGGAGGCATTTGGCAAGTGTTTCTTTGGAAGGTGGAGGCAAGAAACTGGAAAGGAGGTTAGGATGATGGAATGAGATAGAAGTGTGATCAGTTTGGTTGCGCGTCTGATAACACAGCTGGTTATAGTCATGTCATCATCCGATGACAATGCGGTACTCAAATAGACAAATAGACGAAACCATATGTTCCCAAACTCACCGGTGTTGCTGGCGACACCGCAGTGCCTGCCCCAAGAGCGGCTGTCAGTGACGTTGACGTCGCACTGCCTGGTTTCACTTTCGAGGGCGCATTCTCCTCTCGATGCTCTGGCGTCGCGGCGTGGCGACTCTCTGTGGCATTCTCCTTGGCGTCTTGCGGACTCGTTCCCTCTGAATTCTTGGGGCTGGCGGTAAAAGGCTTGAACACTGACGCGAGCTTGTCGATGCCCGAATGACGTTTCAAATTGCGGCTGAATCTGTTGGAATTACCTTTCGGGTTCTCTGCTGAACCTGGGCGACTTTGGCGGGCACCCATGAGAGGAATGTCAAGTAGAGGAAGGGAAACGAGATTGCCTGGTTCTTATGTACATCCCACTTTCGGCACCGCCACGCATTTGGCGCATGCCATTGAATATTGAATATTGACCCTGCATCCTGTGCTTCCCCCATGCTCCCCTGTGCACCCACAACACAGCATCCATCCTCGATCATTCCCAATGTCTCCGTGAGTTGCCCAAAATTTAGACATGACAGTTGCATTGAGAGCCACATACGGTAACCTCCTGGGAAAAAATGACGAGTACTCCATAGTCAACTTGTGTTACAAGTGCCCCATGGCTGAGTTGGTCACAGCGTCCGACTGTTATCTTCCCTCTGACAATCGGAAGGTCGTGAGTTCGAGCCTCACTGGGGCAGTTTATCCTTTTTCGCTGCAGAACCTCGCCATCTGTCTACAGATATCACCCGCCCTGCAGATGTAGACTGGCCACCGAGTGTCCGCGGAGTAGAATGCTTGACCAATTCCCACGACTCTTTCCAACCAATTGAGTTATTATACCTGTTATTGCATACATAGTCTTTGCACTGTGCAGCATGACTACAAGGAACAGGGGGAAAATGACAGAAACAGTAATCCCAAGCAACGACCTGCACTCTACTTCAACGCCTTCTTCATTTTCTGCAAGATGCCGCAATTCATCAGTAAATAATAACCAGGAGATATCCGAGAAAACTCCCAACTCACCTCCTCCATTTCGTCCAAATCATTTGTCTCGATCCTAATAATCTGCCTCCCCAACGCCTTCTCGATCTGGTCCATTTGAGACCACGTCTTCTGGTTATGCACGAAATTGATTGAGATGCCCTTTCTTCCAAATCGACCCGTCCGACCTATGAACATAAGGTATTTAGCACCATCAACGACCGAAGAGAGTTCAACAGCCACACCAATCCTATGCAAATAGGTTTCAATATCCGGCCGATCGTCCTCCGCCTTTCCACGTTCGTTCATCAGAGGCAAGTCGTAGTTTACGACCATGTTGACTTGGAGGATATCAATCCCGCGTGCGATGACGTTTGTTGTAATCAGGACCTTTCAAGCCATTCTCTGTCAGGCCCTCCGTTATGTTCTAGAGAGGGAGGCGTGCGCACACCTTGTCCTTTCCTTGCCTAAACGCATCGATAATCGCATCACGCTCTGCAGCGTCCTTTGCACCATGCAACGACGCGACTTTATGCCCCTCCGCTGTCATCCTCTGTGAGATTCGATCTGCGGTATGTCGGTGCTGTAAAAATCCACATCATTATTGCCACCTGCAGCCGAACCATTCGAAGTAGAGTATACCTTGCAGAAAATGATACTCTGCCCAACAGTCAACAACGAGTATAGCGAGACCAGAATGTCGTATTTATGCTCCTCGTCTCTGCAATCCATGTAGAACTGCCGTATCCCCTCAACACTAAGCTCGTTTTTCTGCAGCTCGATTTTGTTTGCGTCGGGAGCGAATTTGGAAGCGAATTTGCGGACGTGGTCTGGGAATGTGGCGGAGAAGAGGATGATTTGCATCTTTGTTGTTCGGGGGATCATGCTAATGTGAGATGAGGTCAGTACAACTTGGCGAGTCGGACGGGGAGGAGACTGTACTTTTTGACTCGGAGGGTTTGGTCACCCAGTCCGTCTTGATCCAACATACTATCCGCCTCATCGAGCACGAATACCTTGATATTGCTCACGTCGATTACCTGCAGGATCTCGTCGGCCCCTGTCGCAAGGTAATGATCGATGGGCGCACACCTTTCGTCGAATGAGATCTGTCATAGTCCCGGGCGTGCCAACGATAACATGTGCTGTAATACTTGTCGCATCGCGCGGAAGGTTATCCTTGATCGCGTATTCCGTTTGCACGTTGGTGAATTTGCCCATTTGGACGACGACGGACATGATTTGGCGTGCGAGTTCTCGAGAGGGTGCTAGACACAATGCCTGTAGGTCACAATATTACCCACAGCTCCATCAAATGGGCAGTGGTGTTTGGTTGTGAATGGTGCGCACCTGAGGCTTGTTCAAACTGTAATCCACCCGACTCAACATCGTTAATACGAAGGCGGCGGTTTTTCCTGTTCCGGATTGCGATTGTCCGATCATGTTCGTCGGCCTTAAAACATTATAATTTGCGTGAGTTGCACGGAAGGATCTATGTGGCATACGGGTTCGCGAGGAGGAGCGGCAACGCTCGTTCCTGGATCTTGGAGGGCTTGGAAAAGCCCATATCGTATATTCCTTTAAGCAAATCCGCATGTCTATGGAGTTTTCATTATTAAGCCATCAGATGATTGCAAGGGTAAACGCACAGTCCGAGCTCCTCAAATGTCTTTGCGCTGTACAACGGCGAATTCGGGTCGGCTTGCTGGTCGGCAAGTGTAACCTACAGCATGATAACAGAGATGATCAGTTCACACCAAGTTGGACAAAAGCGGGTGGATAGAGGAGTAAACCTACGGAGACGTCGAAAGTGGAGGTGATGAGGTCACTGGCTAGGTCTGCTAGGGTATGAGCTGAGGACCGAGATGATTATGGGGCTCGCGATAAACTGACTCTTGGGCTTCTCCTCTCCATCCTTCACGGTCTCTTCGGCAGGTTTAGCCTCGGCGGGATCGACTATAAAACGAATGAGATTAGTGATGGAATCCTGTGAGAGGTGCGCACCAGGATTATAAAAGCCGTCAGCGTCCTTCTGCATGATAGTGGAGAATAAAGCCTTTGACAAAAAGTGGTCTCTGGATACTGATCGATCCCCTTATATAAGCATTCGGATTTTGAATAGGGATCGAGCAATGATCTCGTGTTTTGATTCAGGGTCGCCCGAATAACGAGTCAATAAGCCAGTGGTATTGTTGAAGCCCAATGAGAAGGACCGGCGGGAGCGTGCCGGAACCATCACACCTGATGGGAAAAACATGTTGACTGACTGTGGACAAACGTCTGAACACTTCACCTATTGATACCACCTTCACGCACACCGACCACCACCGAACCCAACAAGCCATGCACGCCATCTTGTAGAGTATCAAGTATCTGAATGCCTTTATTTCACACAATAAATCCGCTTCTCCACCTACTGCCCTCTCGAAATGGATAATCTGAGTGACCAGACGAAGCAGTACCGCGACAACAATGGCGACTACTGGTGCAACTGT
>JAEUWK010000665.1:67329-87258 GCA_018524425.1 Podaxis sp. AQ795752 | reverse complement strand
CTCAAGTTCCATAAGCGCGAATCCATTGAGACGTCCACCTCATCATCTCCATCAACCAAATCGCGAATAAAGAGATTTGTGGTTAATTCGTCAAACCGAATAGCACAACCCACGCCCGAATCAAGACAGTACGTTTCGTTACCCTTTGTATTTTGAGCTACCCTCGCAACCCTTCATGTATTGTGTTCAGGTAACTTACCGCGACGAAATAGATGTTTGTATCGACTGGCATCATATCGCCCTCCGAAATCGGCTATCGTCGTCCCGAGGTCTAGGCGTGCGGCAGTGTTAGTCGCATTATTTGTTGGCAGAGGTGGTGACTTGTATGTACTCCTCAGTAGGTGCGTTTGTCCCTCAAATGCCTTAACATGTCAGTAACAACCAGTGTTATATGGTTAAACAGGAGATCTGCAACACTTAGAACATACGCAGGTGATACCTCTCTACCTGGCGGAAAGGTAGAAAAGGGTGATCGAACCATTGAAGATACTGCAGTATGCTTCTTCTCTCTACAATTTCACCGACCTGTTTACGAATGTAAATTCAGCGGAGAGAGGCATTTGAAGAGGTGTGTTAAACGTTGTGATGTAGATTCACAAACCTATACCTCGCCTCTAGATAGGCCTTCCAAAGGACAGACGGAAAGTCCCCTTATTATGTATTTTAGAGCCGTTCCTTGCTGCTGAACTTGTGGTAACACCGTGTGTATCGCCTTTCCTCACTTTTCTGGAGAATCCTGACTTGTTTTCAGTGTAGTCGTCCTTATTCTCGATAACACCCTGCGCGTAAGACTCCAACCTTGCAGCCTTGCGGCCATTTTGACGTGGTCCTTACCCGTATTGATAGCCAATCCTCAACACAGATGAGGTCACGTCCCTCTTCTCACACCCTCTCGCCTCTTTCTTATCAACTACATCACCATTCCATGCGTCGGAACATGAAACCGTCGAAGTTGACTACCACAAATCCTTTACCGTGGAATGGAGTGCTCCGCATGGAAGAAAATATCCGTACATGGTTCACCAGTTCCTCACAGGGCGTGAGGCTGGTGGAATCAAGCCAATATTTGGCCTGACTGCGTACGTTTTCACTCCTGCACAAACCCGCTCTCGAACTAATGCAAACGGGTTCAATATTTGCAGAGGAATGATGATCAGGGTTGCGACGATAGGGTATGGCCGCGAGCCCGAATTCGAGGTTATGACGTCAGAAACACCATCACTAGATGAACGAATAGCATGGGCCCTCCTCAGCAGGCCTGTCTTTCGACGGGCTTGTGAAAAGGAAGGTGTTGACTTGACACTACCAATGAGGGTGTGTGGTGTGACATCGGCAGAGTTTGAGGCTTTGAAGAAGGACCAAGATGGAGAGGGCGACGGTGACAGGAATGAGAAAGAGAGGCAGAAGACGAATGGGGAGGCGAGAAGGAGGAACTGGTTGCGAGTGTGGAGGGCTAAGCTCTAACATGAAATCCCTTTTTGTGGTGCGTCGTTCCATGAGCATGGGTGAGAATCTTGCTTGACTCGGTCAACCGCATCTTCACAACAGGATTGCTGCGTATCTGTGTTCTAATTGCCCTACGGCTCAATGTCAAGAAATACATCTGTGTTCTTCAAGCATAATGCAATACATCACAAACCATGTTCGAACATATGAACCCTACCAAACCGTACAAATTCCACTAAGGAATAAGAGGTATTGTACATCAGTTCAAAAATGAAAAGGCATAATGAAGAAATTTAGATTTGAGCGCGGCGGGTACGTTCGTCACGGCAATTTGAGTCGCAGTGGTCGTCGTCGTTACCACTACCACCGTGTCCGCCACTACCTCCATACCCACCGCTTCCGCCATGTCCATCGTCGCCACCATGTCCATCGTTTCCGCCCTGCCCATCTTTACCGCCGTGTCCTCCGTTGTTATTGCCATCGTGACCGTGGTCCTCTCCATTACCATCGTGCTCGCCCTTTCCACCATGACCGCCATGGTCTTTGCCATCATGGCCGTGCCCATCATCCTTGCCATCATGACCATATCCGTCGTGGCCGCTCCCACCATGACCATACCCACCGTCCTTGCCATCATGTCCATGCCCGTCATTACCCTTGCCACCGTATCCACCGTCCTTGTCGCCCTTGCCATCGTGTCCCCTATGACCACCCTGACCCTTTCCTCCATATCCTCCGCCGTTGTCACTGCCTTTGCCGCCGTTGTCTACATAACTGACATTCCGATTACCATATTCGCCGTAGTGGCCGTCGTGGTCCTTGCCATCGTGACCATCGTAGCCGCCGTAGCCTCCATGACCGGCTTGATCGACGTTACCACCATATCCGCCGTGACCGCCATAAGCGAGGTGACCGTCGTGGTCATGGTCAGGGCCTTTCTGGTCGTGGTCATGGTCGGCGCCTTTCTGGTCGTCGCAGTCTTTGTCGCTGCCGTCTGTGGGCGGGTAAGCGGGCTTGGGGTCATAGCCTCCGCGTTTGACGGCATACGGCTTGTGGTCATAGTCATGCTTGTGACCATAGTCCGGTTTGCGATCCTGGTCCCCGTGGTTGTCATACGACGGTCTGTGGTCGTAGCTGGGCTTGGGATCGTGGTCTCCACGGATGGCGTATGGCTTGTGATCATGGTGCGGCCTGTGATGGTGGTCCCTGTGGTCGTCATACGACGGCTTGTGATCGTTTTTAGGCTCGGGATCGTAGTCTCCGCGTCTGACAGCATGAGGCTTATGATCGGGCTTGTGGTCCTTCTGGTCGTTATGCGAAGGCTTGTGGTCCTTGGGTTTGGGTTCATACTTGGGCTTGGGCTTGGGCTGGTACTTGGGCTTGTGCTCGGGTTTGTGATCATAAGGACCTCCACGCTTGTAAGCCGGTTTCGAATCGTATGTGGGCTTGGACTTGGGCTTTGGGTCATACTTCTTGTCGTCGTGCTTGTGCTTGTCATCATGCTTGGGGCCATCATCGTACTTGGGCTTGTCATCGTACTTGGGCTTATCACTGTGTTTGTCGTCATATTTCGGTTTGTCGTCATACTTAGGTTTCGGTTTGTAGTCAGGTTTGTCGTCATACGGCTCACCACGCCTAGCGACGGCATCGTGAGGTGTAAGACCGATTTCGGTGGAATACCTGGCGTCGAGAGGCACCGCAGAGACAAATGCGGAGCAAGTACATGCCAGGATCACGAGGGATGTAAAGAATTTCATGTCCTGACGAGGCACCTATCAACGGAGATCCTATGTTCGAAGATTTACTACTCACAGGCGTTAACCTGAGAAGGTGAGTGAGACAAAGCGGAAAGCGGAAATGTAAAGGTGAGCTAAACGAAAATTTGGCTACTGTCGGATGGACGCACTTGGCAAACTGGAAGGAACGCTGGACGTTGAGAATCTCTTGTCCCAACGTCAACAATTTATACCTTCTCCCTCCACGCAGGATCTTCTAGCCAAACAACCTATAGCGAGATATGCCAGAAGTTTCCGAGTGCACTATTCCCTCTGAGGCTGAACAAATCAACAGTAAATAGACCCACCCGTCGAATATCATTCACGCACCTGGCGCCCCATTACCTCCTATTATGAAATTCATTTCCAAGTTCGGAGATCGAGAAGCACGAGGCAGAAAATGGAAGAGGTATAGTCCAGTGTCTATTTATTAACGTGAACTAGGAAGGACTGAAGTTAACCTGTGTGTCAAATGTACAATTTTTAGAATTTCCAGTACCTTTCCTTTGTCTAGAATATGTTCCGGTAGGATATGGAAAACCAAGAGGCGTGCCGACGGCCCTTGGGCTCGAAATAGGGCAGGAATGGACTAAGTCCTGATGCAGTGGTTTTCTGGCAAGTTGGAGTGACATAGAATATGACTGTTGTAACATAAAGGAGCCGATTGTTAATGTGATTGTAGTATACTTAGAACCAGCCTGTTTGAACCTCGGTCATTCTGAATTACAAAGTAAACTCCATTACATTGTTCCTGCCAAGAAACCTGATTTACGTCCATAAATAAATAACATAGGGGCCACGGGGCAGGGTTTAACATATCCCTTGCGATCGAAACCGATTTGAACCTGGTTACTCCTTGGTAAGATATAGACAACGCCGAATGTATGGACTAGCGAGAAGAATACTCGGGAAGTAGATCCCCATATTGTGATGGAATCTGGAACAGACACAAGGGGGTAACACTGAAGGTTGTTGCGCCGCTGACGATCTAAGCCATTTATTGAGGCCACATCGATGCTAGAAGCAACTGTGTTTTCTAAGTCTCCGCTGAACATGGTATATTGCAAGTGAGAACATGGTCCACTTTTGTGAGTCAAGACAGCCATGTCTGTCTCCATATCCTCCAGGCGGTCAGGAGCCAAGGACAGCCTCAAGGGCCCCCATCATATTAAGGTATGCCGTAGGGGAATCTGCGGCACCTTTGCCTGTTGGACCGATGCATGATTTTAGGTGTTTGAGCCCCTCCCTCCTTCCCGCCTCGTATTCTGCCAGATACTTCCCAACTAACGCATCTTTGAGGCCCGTGCCAGCTGCCAGGATAGCACGGAATGTTTTATCTCCGCTTAAAGAGTGATGTGCAAGGTCAGGACGAGTGTTGAGAGTTGCACGTATGAGTCCGTAACATGTCTGAGGGCGGCCTTTAGTCAGCTCTTTCGGTCGAGTGAAATAGCGGTACATCTTGGGTAGGAAGCGAATACGAGGATGAAGTTCTATCAGCGTTGATTGAGAAGTTGGGACTGTCGTTCCTGGATGAGAGAGGTCAAGGCCGATACGTGGAGATTTATGAATTAGTGGCAAAGTCGGGGGCGTGTTCGTAACGTGCTTTAGATATAGGTATGATTTTCGGCAGGGAGATGGAGCTGGTGGATTGAGAGCAGCCGTATCACCTCCCCACATATTTTCCACCAGCTCAGAGATGCGCGATGCCCCGCTCAACTCTAGAATTTTGTCCACCAAAAGGGAGGGTCCGGAGACAGTGTTTGCCTTCGAGTTACCAGTCGCGCTGTCCTTCGAAAGGCCGCGTAAACTGCGAAGGAGTATCCCTCCGCGTAAAAGCCCCTCATCTTCCGTTTCATCTTGGTCCCCCGTGTCGGACGTAGTAAGAGACTTTGCAGGTTGACTAAAGTAGGGTGAGACGGTGCGAGGCGGACCGCCTATGGTTAGATCGAGTCCTTTACGGGTACCGCCACGATAGCCAGTGAGGCTAGTCGAGCTACGGGAGGCATCGGCTGATCGCCTAGGAGCACGGTGAAAATACCTGAGAAGGACCACAGGAGGAAGAAATTGGCGACTCAGTAAATCGGAACGAGAAGGCATAAGGAGCGACTGCGCACCATCTACCACTTATTTTTTGTTCTTCACTTCCATGGGTATACGGGTCTTCGTGACATTTACCCTTCTGGAGGTAAAATTCCATCTCCTGGATCTCGAACGCCGTTTCTACGCCTCCATGACTCAAGACCAGGTGATATTCGTGGATGAGGACGCGTGCAATTTCATCGAAACGATTCGATATTGCTGATTCGTCATTAAGAGAGGAGAAATCGAGAAGAGCATGGAGATTGGACGTGGCTGAAGAGGAGTTGGCTGGCGGACCATCATTTAAGCCCAAAGCCACTTCGTTTGTAATTGGCTTGGCTTTTTTCTTCGCTCGCGTAGGCTCGTCGACAATATCCGTTTGCTTCCGCTTTCCTGTCTCCATCGACGTGGGAATGTAAGGAGAGAGGACAACACTGCCAACAAATTTAAGTATAATGCCTCCGCATAAGGGTCGCGGCGGGGTTGCCAATTCAACAAATTCATTAATGCTTTCTGCTTACGAATGTCATTAATTTAAATGAAGTAATATACTGCACACGTCAATAGCAAACTTGCTCGCCCACAACCCACGGCGTCAAAGCCAGGAGTAGAGTTCCAAAAGTTTGACTTGCCGAGCTTGGAAGGTGGGGAAGCATCAGAGTGAACAGGGTCATTTACCTTAATGACACTTGGTCATACTCATTAGTGTTAATAGGAGTGTTCATAGCCTTCGGATCTTGGCTATAAACACGCACCCAACGATCTCTCCCCAAAGACCAACCCCCTGCTCACATGCCGCAAAACCCATACGTTACCATTCATACGAGGATATGCCATGTATTCGTATATACCTCGAGCATGCTTGTCTGGAGTTGATAATCACAGTCCAGAATAAGGCAGAGCGCTCGCAGAGTTCATACTGAATTCCCCGTAAAGGGGCGGAGAAGTAGAAACGTCGAGGCGAAAGGACCGCCGATGGGACCACCACACTCGAAGTGCATGATGAGCCGTCCCGAAAGTGTGGTACTCGAAGCGTTAGTGGCTGGCCGTGGTTCTCATATGTTTTTTGGAACATAGTCCGCTTGGAACAAACATTCGTGAGACGGCAAAAGAAGTTAGTCTAGCGCGGTTAGACACTCCAGAACCAGGCAAAGATGCTAATAGCGTCCATCCTGTCCGCCCTACTACTACTGAAGGGTTCTCCTTAATTACCTGGCTTCGTTTCTCCAGCTACACATATACGAAAATTGGGGTCACCCTGCGGATTCGTACGGCCTGCCTACCTCGAATAGGATCCTGCGTGTAACCAGGGCTAGTACGCATTGCACACTGGTTCTCATCCACTGTCCTGATGCTTTCTCCTCCCCGACCCCGGCCGCTCGCTGGTTCCAAGAGTCCAGAAGCCAGGTGCTATCTTTGGTTCGTCACCACTAGAAACCCACAAAGCTTGCCGCTTAACATAGCAAACACCCATACGGAATGTGTCGAATACATATCATGAGTAAGGCACCAATACCATCGGTCAGGAACTTACCTGTGATCCTCTGACACCTAAGCACAAAGGAGTTTCAGTTCTCAGTGGCACAACCTTCAATTTGTTTGAACTACGGCTACAGGGGATAGGCAGTCATATGTACAAAGAACTTTGTCTCCAGCCAAGTAAGCTTGTCCCGAACATCCTTGTGCAAGAGTGTACTTGCAAGCCATCCAGATCAAGTCATCATAGACCAAAGAAAAAGAACAAGACAACAATGAACAAGCTGTTGCCCAGAACGGCGTTGGGTTTGGTATCTAGAGTGCCAGACGAAACAGGGAGATTCTCCGTTGGAGGAGGCCGAGGAGTTGAGGTCGTCTTCGCCGCAGTTGTCACAGGTAGCATTGATGACGGAACCAGTAGGGGCGTGGAGCCTGCAGTGGATGTAGGGGGGGCCTCCGGATTGTTGAAATAGGTGCGTATCCAGGAGATCTCCCAGAATGCGTTATCATATGTCGGACTCCCAGGGCCAATGATGTTATCCGCAACCTATTTATGCGTCAAAGCCGCGAGTAAAGACAAAACTGAAGGACTCACACAGGACATTGTGGGAGTATGGCAGGTGGCTGCGTAGATATCTGGTACGCCTGCCCTGTGAGGAAGTGAAGGCGTTGAGTGAGAATAAATAACGCGGTTTTCAAAATTCACTACCAAGTGCCGCATAATGTGATGAGCAAGACAAGTTGTTGGGTGGTGAAGAATCGGGTGATATCGCAAGCAGCGGCAGGATAGGATGCGCTAGGGAGTCCCCACGGCGATGTATCAATAATAGATGTGTTGCTTGCTGTCTTAATGTTCTCTGGGATATCAGGCCTCTTTCTTTGGGTGAGCAACTGAAGAACACGATAAGTGATGGCTTACACTCCAGAACCAGACAAAAACGCCAGCTACGTCAATTTGAACGGCCCATGCACCCCCTCCTGCCTGAGCGAAACCGGGACCCCAGCTATTTGGCTTTGTTTCCGCGACGACGCAACCACGAGGAGTCGAACAATCGCCCTCGATCGTTTGGCCCGTTTGGCCTGGATTCACAGCCTGAAAGCAACCAGGAGTAGAGTGAAGGGCGATTTGATTATTGTTCATCATGTTGATGCCTTCAATGATGTCGATTTCTCCGCCATCCGGCCATATCTTACCGGTGCCCAGAGTCCAGAAGGACGGCCACACCTGCCGCGGGGTGTAACCAGAAGCTCAAGATGGAAGTTTGGAGATGGACACACCGAGCATCCATATGGAATATGTCGAACGTCGATCATAATTAATGACCCAATTCCATACGTATCTTTCGATGTGATGCGCACCTGGAAATGGGATGATGAGCATGGGTTTCAAAGCCAAAGACATGTTGCCTACTGAGTTTCTGTAGACCAGCGGGGCGTTTTGCACGAATGTGGTGTTGTCAACTTTCAGAACAGCATTCCCAGCATCGTTGACATAGGTGAGTCGACTTGACATTGCTTTCTGCTGGTCAACGAAAGTGACATTGCCTGGATCATGCAGCCAGTGTCAGCATTTGAGTGACGGACACGACACAATTCAATCATCACGTACCCCATGTCGTATTATCGTAGAAGTTGTAGTAATCCCAGGCGTCAAAGAAAGTCACGCCCGCATACTCCCGGACCGGGACATATGCGGCTAAACCCACGAATCTTGTGCTCGAACACACCCAGAGCAGTAGGTACAACGAGGCCAGAGCGGCGGCACCCATTGTGATGGATAAAGGCAGGAGTAACCTGTGGGTAGTTGGGGCATGATTTGCACAGTCGAGCACGCGTTCTGCGCTCTTCATCGGCCGACCATTCCCCATCAGACTGCCGAATGAGATGAGTTTGCTAGTTTAACTCATGTTGTGCTAATTTCGGGCAATGTGTCAGGGTATCAACATCCAATAACTTTTCTGATTTGTGAACTTGCTTGCTTCCCATCCGCCAACTTTCGAACTCTCCATCTTCAATGCTGAGCCTGGATGTTATGCTCTTTGGCCTCAGTACCGACAACCGATGCTCCAACTGATTCTTGTCCATTACCTATCAAAATGGGAGTGATCAATGCACTCCGTTCCGCCCTTGAGGACGAGGTCGCTGAATCATTGTGCATCAAAGTGGACGTCCAATGCCGAGGTTGTGGGAACAACGACAGTTAGAAGGTAAGGTGACATCATCGGAGAAAAACTAGCACGTAGCTCGAGACTATTCCAACCTGCTCCCCTGATCGAGCGCTGGAACATCCAGACCAATGTTGGTCACTGTCTCGAATTTTGCTTTGTACTCATTGCCCACATATGAGCATACGGTAACGAGCTCGTCTAATCAGGCCGACTTACGCCATAATCTTCGCCTTATCTCACTAAAGATTTGGTGTAGGGTAAATCGGACGTGTTTGATAACCTCTGGGGTGCCAGAATGAAATTCATATTGCACGCCACTTCCATGTTAAAACTTGATGTGTTCAGCAATCTTCGCATCAGCTTCGCAAAAGGACGGTGTTCTAGAATCTGGCTTAGTGGCGATCTGCAATCTACGGTCCTCTCAACCGCCACCGCTACTGTGATCATTCCAACGCACTTGCTCACCCTCTATATTCCGAGACGCTGTGCATGGTCGGTTTGTAGTATTGCGCCTTTCTCCTTTTTCGTTATGCAGTCTATTAACTAATCGAGGTACGGTGTAATGCGTCGGAACTGCTACAGATACGTTTCTCAAGCACACACCTCCACTAAGGAAGGTTTTGCTGAGTACGGCTTAGGGACTTCAAGGTGATTCCATTACTTATAAACCCCCATTACGGACAATTTGGCGCCAAAGCTTTCAGTGTTCTGCAATTTTGCAACGTGACTTCGTGCTCCGCGGCGGCGGGCCACTCTCGAGCTTCCTGTATCAATGGACGGCACGAGTGAACGCCTCCCGTTGATTTCGGAGAATTTGACCAGTCAGTCCAAGTTGCCGCGTGGTTTTAAGTGCTGGCTATTATTCGTGGGACCGCTCCATCCGGTCGACCCATCGAGTCCCGGTCATGGTTATCCTTGATGAGACGCCCCTCGTCCATAACATCCCATCCGATCTCCCATCTCAGCTTACGCTCAGAGTTGCCACCTCTTGACAGGCCTCGTGCTTGAGACACAACTGGCCCTCTCACCGCGAGGCGTGATAAATCTGTAATCTACGACATGCGTAAGACTTTCCGCGACTGTTGTTGCCCTTCCGGAAGCTCGACTGAGAATCTCTTTTCATATGCCTGCGTGTTCCTATTGAGACTCACATTGTAGGTATTTTGTCAACTTCGGTACATACACTTGTCGCTGTTGGACTGGTTGTTTCTGAATGACGTACAACTTGTCATCGTGCATGTGCCGCGATTGTCGCTCAAGGAGGTGCGCTGCGTTTTACATTGACACTCGGGTGGCGGCTACCGCTTTGACCTTGTTTTGGTTGGTGATACTCGGCCTTGTGTAGCCTGCGATATGATAGGAAGCGGAGCTCGATCGCCAGCACCATGGTAGTATCACTATATAAGGTGAGCAGTTTCTCAACGATTGTTCCACGGGAGAGGAGAAGCCATTATGCTGTCCAGCATTCGGAGAGCCCCTGCCGCTCGCGTCGGTCTCAGGGTGAATTAGAAGGAATTTAAACCGACGGAACGCAAGGTTAGAAGACGCGAAACGAGAGGGGTGACAGACAAGAGACACAAAGAAGGGATAACATGGTGAGGTTTTGACCCAGTTACACCGGTCCGTTTTCGATTATGTTGGATGATACGTCTGGCGAATTGGCCTGTCGCTAGACCATCTAACTGATACCATTCTGTTCGCAGAACGCTGTATCGCACCCCATGATGGACTGGCAGGGGAATGTACCCCTGAGAACATGTTACGTGCTTCATTGTATGAACGACGTGATACCAATAACGCAAGTTGGTCCTTGGTCAACCGGAATTATATTGTTGTGAAAGGCCACTAGTCATGTGGTGCTGATGAAGAGAGCCAGTTAGTGGGTTGGTGGATTGAGAAGACAGATGTCAAGCTTATGCTCTTGCTTCAGCGCTTCAGCAGGGGAAGGTTAGATTCGCCGTAATCTGCGTTGCTTTGTTTGGACAAGACTTTAGGCGCTGGGAGTATGCGTAGAAAGCTTTACAGGAGTAACGAGGTAACTTTTGGGTAACAGCTAAAGATATGGTGAGACCGGACTTTTGAGGATCACTGCAATTAGGTCGCATATAACCTGTATTCAACATAGGGAATGCCTTCCGTGTTCCACAAGGTCCCGAGAGCACGAGCGCTTGAAAGGCACGAGATCTATTGCGTCTATCGATGCAAGCTCACAAGGTTATCGAAGAGCGAGGTGGTGAGGTGCTAGGAAGGAAAGGGCGGTCGGCTGTCATTGTAAAGATGCGGAGTGCAGATCAAGCTGTCGGAGATGTTGTGGATAGAGGCTGTCACAATTGGGACGCATCTGACTCTGGAAGGGAGAACAAAGGCGGAAGAGGTTGCCGGTCAAGCTATGGCGTGTTGGGCTGCTGGGCTGCTGGATGCTGGTGGGTACAATCACGTGTGCACCATAAAAGGCAGTGATAAGGCTGTTTTCGGAAATGACGTAAATGGGATTCGGAGTGCAAAATGGCAGATGTGCTTGGATTTGACGCGTCAAGTGCATTCAGATTGGGTCTAACGAGTCCCGATGCTATCTAACCATGCATCTGACAGTCCGCGAAAAACAAGAAGGAACCTCGCCCTCCCCGATTTGTAAGCCCAACCAGCGGAACATATATAATCGACTCGCCTCCAGAATTCCATCTCCCGCTCCTTCCTTCCTCTTCCCATCCGTCCCCTCTTCCGCACGTGTAATCTGCAGCGACACCAGACCTTTTATTCTGGTCGCTTTATCACGCACACACATCTCTAGTGCCCTTCTTCCTGGACTAGCAACATGGCTCTCGCGCTCTTTTTCTGCTCCCACAGTTTATTCCTCGGCCTTGCCTCCGCCGCTTTCGCATACATGTTGATACAGTTCACATATAACCTCTTCTTGTCCCCTCTTAGCGCAATACCCGGTCCTTGGTATGCTGCCATCTCCAACGTCTGGCTTAACATCCACGTCATTCGCCTCCGCCAGTGCAAAACGGTTCAGGAGCTCTTCGAGGCATATGGTCCCGTCGTGCGTGTTGGACCAAACAAGATTGTTTTCCGCGATATCTCCACTATGCGGACTGTTTATTCTGTTCACAAGTTTAGCAAAAGCACCTATTATAAAAGTCTTCTCACGTATGTTTCCTCGCAACCCAGCTTCCTAATAACTCAAAATTTGACTTCACAGCAACGACAACGATCACGCGTAGGTGCAAAAGCGCATATATGCATGCACTCTTTGTACTGATGCATGTAGCATGACGACCCTAGATCATGCCCATCATATTATCCGAAGACGGGGTTACGCACCACACTATACACCGGCCAATGTCGCCAAGTTTCAGTCGGAGATGCATGAATCCATGTGCGAGGTTTTGAATGTGAGTGCTGAGATACCTCTCGGAGCCAGCCTACTAAACTCCTCACGCCAGGTCCTAGATAATGTAGCAGGCAAAGCTTCAACGGAGTGTCTGACCCTTTTCAGACATCTCATGGTAGACGTCGTGGTATCTTCTTCTTACGGTTATCGCCTCGGAGCAGTTAGCAAGTGGGCCATGGATGTCGAGGACCCTCTTTCCACGGCGATTAATGACTTCCCAAAGCGGGGGATTCTAGTAATACCCTCAGCCTGTTACATCGTAATGTCACTGAGTCGCGTCCCTAGCGCAGCATCGTTCCCACTTGGGCATGGAAGCTTGTGTGCCGCTTTCCGAATGCCCGATGGCGGCAGATATGTGATTCTGACAAGATCATGGCTGAGGTTTGCAATCACTTTTTTTTTTCTTCGGTTGGTGATCATCATTACCTCTTGCCGTTCTAGTTCGTCAGCTCTCGAGTCTATGAGATGAGAGCGCAAATGAACGCAGGCAGAATCGGTGAATCAGAGAAGGTTCCCATGCTACAACGTCTTTTGCAGTATCGCTATTCCTCCAATGAACTCATGCCTGATCATGATATCATCTCCGAGTGTATGGGCCATCTGTAAGTTGTTTTATCCGTTAATCCTTACCTAAAACTCATATGAGCGTTAGGATTGCAGGATCAGACACGAGTTCTATATCCCTGTCGTATTTTTTCTGGGAGCTGAGCCGTAGGCCTGACATACTCAAGAAGCTCCAGAATGAGATAGAGGAAGTCATGCCCGACTCTCGAGTAATTCCAGATATCTCAGTCCTCCAGGAACTTCCATACCTGAACGCATTCATCAGAGAAGGTTTGATCTGATTTACGCACTGACTGTTCGGAGGAAAAGGCTAAAGGCTTTTCTAGGTCTTCGGGTTTACACTGCGGCTCCTAGTCTTCTTCAACGTGTTGTTCCCTGCTCTACGGCTAAGGGTGGTGTCCGTGATGAGATCTTCGACCTCATGGGTTATGCGCTTCCTCCGGGGACTGTTGTATCGACCCAGGCCTGGTCAATGCATCGTGACCCATCCGTCTTTCCTTCTCCCGACGCCTTCCTTCCGGAGCGTTGGCTTGAGTGTTCACATGATGAACTTGCCAACATGACTCAATATATGATGCCCTTCGGAGCTGGCACTCGGGTCTGTGGTGGCCAGAACCTGGCGCAAGCGATCCTTCGCATCGCCATTACTGCAATTGTGAAGAACTTTAACATTGCGGCCCCCGCCGAGACTAATGAAAGAAGCATGGAGATTAAGGATAGTTTTGTGAGTCCACTCTCTGTTCCAACCAACCGCGATTAACTTGCTGAGGACAGGTTATTTTTCCTGCGGCGATGGAGTGCAAGCTCATTTTCCTTCCCCGCCAATAATTACTTTGTTGATTTCAGCGATACCATCTTCGCCCATGCTGTCCCCGGACCTCTATCGCCTCGGCATCATGGTTACAGCCCCAACGTCGTTCTCGTTTTCACTCCATCCCCACCCTTACACATCACATATCACTATCAATTTCTTGATTACTTTGTCTTCTTGCATAAGATCTTATACCATTAGTGTATCATTTTCGGGATAGAGCTGTTCCTCCAGCTGTTCCGTTTTAATTTTTACTATATCCCCATCCCAGCCAACAGGCTCGGAATAATGGATTATTAATGGATAAAATTTGCTAGACAACGGACATATTCCTTAAGCCAGTGTCTCTTTTCGATGAACACCTCCGTTTCATTGCGGCGACGGTCGGTCAAGACCCACTGAAAGTCTAAACAAAGTTTATCTTGCCTCAGCACCTACAGCACTGTATTTCGATAGAACCAGTCTAGCCCATGGATTGCAGATGGTGGTGTAATATACAATCACTAACAGCGGTCACGAGAAGAAACAAATGAACCTAGAACCTGAGATAGAATCGACATTTGGCGTACACACAAATAACAGTAACATTAAAAGTACAGGCGACGTGAGATGCATGTATGTGCAACAGTCTCGCTCGGATATGGTGTTGTGATAAAACTTGATAGTTCAGAATCAGTTAGCGGAAGATCCGGAGGCAGAGGAAACGCCAGTCCAACTCTTGTCACTTCCTTCACTGCCTTGGTCACTCATCACATCAATGTCCGACACGATATCGAGTTCGGATAGATCAGAATGTGGGGAACGAGGCGAAATCACACCAGGTGAGGTGAAATTGATTGGGGACGGAGAAGAAAGATAAGAAAGATCCTCACGAGGTGGTGGTGAGTGCGGTTGTTCATGAGCTACATTAACCGGGGAGGAAAGGCCAGACGGAATAACTTCCGGCGAGGCGGGGAGTGACTGGTAGTTGGATAGTGTGGTACTTGTGATAGTGCGCTGAGATGGAGATAAGGTTCGAGAAGCGGGTGTTGGTGAACATGAACGAATTTCTGGAGAGTGATCAAGAGGTTGAACAACGGCGAATGGTGAGAGGGCTTGCGGAGCGACAACCGGAGAGAAAGTCGAGAAGGGAGAAGTGGTACCTGAGGAAGGTGGAGAGAGAAGCTCAATGCCGTGTTCGCGATCAAGTTCCTGAGGGTAGGACTGGGAGAGAGAAGGGATAGGGGAGGAGAAGGATGGAGGGGAGTATTCGGGAACGGCATTAATCGCCCGAGGAGGACTGGCTATGGATGTAGTGGGTCGAGGAGGGGAAGTAGGAGGGGGTGTGCGAGCTTGCGAGGACGACATGGGTTTAGACGGCACATCCGGAGCGCCGGTAGGCGGGTGGAAAGTTGAGTCACTGTTGTTAGATGGCACTGGCAATACTTGAGGCGGAGGCGAAGATAGTCTACTCGGCAAGGTGGTTGCAGTAGGAGTCGTGGGGGTCGAGGTATCTAAGATGACATGTGTAGGCGACATCGTGGGATATGGGATCGGGTTGATGGACTGCCGAGATACGGGAGGTAAGCACACTGAACGCAGTCACAAGTATCAAGAGGACTGACTTGATCCATAGTATGGACGCCAATGTTTGTACGATGTCTCAAACCGGAAGTTGTCTGGCTTCGGTCTACTTCGCTCCTCCATTCATTAACCTCGCTTGCAAAAGCGTTGTCGAACCCGGAACCACGAGCATTCCCCCTAGAGGAGGCTTGACCGATGCCGTTGTGTCTGTTAGAAGGACTGCCCGTGTTGGAACCATCGTCAGAGTCGTTATCGGAAAGAGTGGAGTCTGAGTCTCTGCTGTGACTACGGCGTCGTCGACGAAGAGGGATTGATGCAGGTACAGGGATAAGGCCTTGCTGCCGCATGCGGTTGGCACGACGACGGGCAACAAACTCTTCTGCCCATTGCTCAATTTTGGGTGCGAGATGGGGCTCGTATACAAACTGGAGTGGGGGACGTCAGAGCTGTGTCAAGTGTCCAAGGCGATCCTTGGGCTTGTTGATGAGCCTGAAAGAACTGATGTGCTTACATGTTTGAAGGCAAAGGCTGCACCAATAGTGCCGACGACTGCGAGGACGTATACTGCAGGCGCTGGCATTGTGGGAGGTGGTGGGATAGGAAGGAGGGAATCAGAAAGGAGACCCGAGAGAGGTCTACACCATGCCGGACCTGTCCTCCCGGCGCCGCTTCCGCCCGGCCGATCAGGGCAAGATTAATTACTTCGATCACAGAGTTGATGATTTTGTGATAACCAAATAAGACACTTGTTCGAACGTATTCACAAATCTCATGACGAGATACTCGTGTATGATGTGATGTTATTATTAACGACAACTGCCCGACCTGTTCCTTCCAGTAACCTTTTATCTGAATCGCGATCTCCCAGAAGCAGGCAGGAAAGGGTGTATGCAACAGCACGAGATACCGGTCTCCGAAAATCGTTATCCTGTGATAGTAGATTATCCATGTACAGCGCTTCTTTTTATCAGAAATATGGACAAAGATAATGGCAGAATCTGGCGCAGCAGTGGGATCCAACACTCCATTGCCCCAGTAGGACGGGATTTAGGTAAGTCATACTGGAGTCCTGGCTGTGAATTTAGGTAAGTCATACCGGAGTCCTGGCTATAGATTTAGGTAAGTCATACTGGAGTCCTGGCCGTGGATTAATATCCGAGGAACTCAAACCACCGAATGAGCTTCCTCTCTGTCCTCCAGATCTTATTGCTACATTCCCTTAAGTACCATCCACCTCTCCTTCTTCCCCCCACCTCCCAATGACACCCGCCATCTCTCGATCCGACCTCACCATGAAGGATGCTACTCCCTTCCTCAACTTTGACGACTCTCGCACCTGCTCTGAACACATACCTGCTCGCAGGCCCTCTAGGTCTATCACGGTTTTACGGAATGTTACTCTTCATGCATGCCGGTCCTGTGGATGGTTTTCCATCTGCCCCTTCCCACTCTCTATCGCTGGCATCATGAATGCCGACGCGACTTTTCATCTCAAAACGAAGAGTTTGGACCTTACCAACACTACATGCAAATGGGAGAACAGTGGCGCAGGCGAGCTGCCCATCTGGAAAACCATTGGAAAGTTCTGTGAGGTATATCCATGGTGACACTGGGTATCTCAATTTACATCTCTAATCAACTAAGATCAAGCACAACTTCAGTGCCGCAGCATCCTACCTGGGGGCAGCCAAAGCTCCTCCAGATTCTCCGACTTCGTCTTCGTTCAAGATCCATATTTTACTCCTTTACAGGTGTCCTTAGCGCTCATGTCTATGTTGGCAACTTCTCCGACTTACACACGCCGATTATGATTGACTACTGGGTTAAGGCAATTGTTCTACTCCTATCCTTCTATATTACAAAAATATAGCCTCATTCTCTTTCTCATCAACATGCGTCCGAGAATGGCCAGGGATTTTGGTTCTGGTCATTGCTATCTCTTCCGGCGGTCTGGTCTGTTGCATCCATGAGCTCTTTCACTGTATTCCTCTTTTCCTCCGTCCGGGAAGATCTTTCCCAAATAGTTCCTAACCATATGGTTCCATATGGCCCTTTTATTTTCAGCCTCCTTTTGGGAAACCATTCACTCTGTGAGTGATTGTTCTGGTTCTGTTCAGAGCCAGAAGACGTCCCGTATTGATTTCCTGAATTCTGACCCTCATAGTCACTCTACAACCTTTGTTTGTAATATTTCGTTCGCTCACTATTATTTTTAGAGTGTACTTTGATCCCTCGAGTCGAAATTGTATTGTCCTGCTTAATCCGCCCCAACAGCCTCACTACTTACAATGATCCATGGTAGTCGGGTGGTGTTTTGTCCCAACAGTGGCCGAACTGTGGAGGTCACAACGTGAATCCTTAACTTGTGCTCACCTTACGAGCGGTGTTGGGATGACAGACAAAGTCGGAGTGGACAACCACTGATGTGTTACACCCGTATAAATTCGTCCCGCCATACCCCTGGATAGACAAACACTATCCACCGGTCTCTGGTTGATCCCGACACCCACACCATATCTATTTTCTGATTCTCCCTCAGGTTAGCAGAGGTTAGCTCAGAGTGCCTAACAATTTCAGATTCAGCGCTGCTTCTGAATTTCGATGCATTTCCCATGAACCCTTGGAAGTTATCCAATCAACGAGAGTAATCATATGTGATGGCCATTTGTGGCTTGGAGCGTTATGTATATGAAGTCATTACACCTTCGTCGAGGCGAGGTACCCTGGGGTGTAGTTTTATGAGCATCGAGTCAACACAACCTTTACGATACCACGAAGAACATGCCATATATGGCCATCTCTCAGTGAGCGGCAATCTTGGTTTAGTCGTTGGACTGTCGAGGAGACCTGGATTCTCGGGAGGTAAGCATTGCATCGACGGCTGCAGTTCTCTCTACACGTTCGCGACTTTGGCTTGTGCCTCCTTTATCTCTTGCACACCATCGTCGGCACCGGCCTAGCATTTCAAGGCACACGCCAGATCGGCACACGCTATGGCACTTTCATTGAGCCAGGAATAACTGCATCATGATAGCGTGATCCTGGAAGCCGGAACAAGTATGACATAGCATCGTAAACAAAGAGAAATAAACACTGAAGGAGATAATGAAACGATCAGGAACCAAGAATAGGGCTACTTCTGATTCTAATCCAACCGATGACCATCATTGCAGAGTGAAGAATCACACAAGCAATTGTGGTAAGCAAAAGGGCACGGTGGAAGAAGGCAAGTCTAGTCAATAAAGGGTCTGGTGTCACCCGCGAGAGGTCCTCCCACGCGGAAGAAAATACAAAAATCAAGAAAGGAATTATCGTTGCCCCGAACCAGACAGCAGGAAGCGATATCAATGTCCAAAACCAAAGTTCGCTATTAGAATTGGATGCCTGTGGAAATGTCAGCTGAAGCACGTAATATGCAATAAAATGTCCTTTACCTCCAGCCAGAAGTCAATTACGACTGGTTTGTGCAAGTGCTGGACATTTCCAACATATACATGCGCAACGAGGATTCCGACTAGAGCATCAAAAATGCATAATGAGCCAAAAGTGAAGGTCACCGAGTGCGTGGGCGCCTTGGTTATCGCTAGGTACGGTGCAGTGGCACTATAACATTGCAGGTCATGCATGCTAGTCAAATAAATTAGGGACAGAGTGTGTCCGTACCCAGGTAACACCATACAGACATCACGAAAGGTGGTCCAATGGTTCTGAAGACGAGCGACTCGACTTGACCACTCTTGCCCCATCCTCATATAGCTCTCGTAATGTCCAACTCGGTTTCGAAATACCGGAGGACGGATTTCTTGCTTATATCCAAGGCGGTAGAGGGTAGGGAGATATAGATGTAAAGCTACCCAAAAGGCCCGGAATAATGCAAGAAATGCACCTCCCAGCAGGGTCATGAAACTATGTATCATGTATGTCAATATATATCTTTACCGACGAAACTCGCAGAGATACGAACCAAGTCAGGGAAATTTTAGATATGGTGAGACGCAGATGGCTGGACAGTGTGAGAGAGTAACAAGAAACAACTCTTGGCGATCTTGGTGCAATTTCGCGAGTCACTACCGTGGAGGATGCGGGACAATTCAGTATATATGGTACAACAAAGCACCGTATGGATCACGATATGGCAGCTCCAGGCTCGGGGCTGTTGTTGTCGGAGGTTGGTGTTTGTGTATGGAAGTCTGCAGAGTATATGGCTGCCGCGAGTACTGTCGGAGAGATGGGATCGATGGATGAAGGTCTGACACGAGCCGAATCCCTAAGGGCATGAACGAAGGCGCTATATAACTGTTTTGGGCAAGGGATACTCTCCACAGCCATTTGTTGTTGAGTCAGCAAGGGCCGATCTTCAATAGGAAATTCGGCTCCAGGAACGATCACTTGAAGTATATCCATTAGTGTGTTCGGGAACCATGGAAGTGCAGTTAATGGGTTTCCCGGGGATTAGAGTGTCATTTGCATTTCCAGCAGTGCCTCAGGTTATCCCAGAAATCGACCAGGATACTGACCGGAAGCCGTCTAATACGTTTCCCTAAAAGTCTATTATACCAGCAGCCACAGCCAATGGCTGTCGTCTGCTCCTATAAAAGTTTGAAACAGTAGCAGCGGCTCCTGGATCGAAAAATCTCATAGCCCAGCCCGCCC